>JAXIVD010000147.1:0-5000 GCA_036785275.1 Cancer borealis | reverse complement strand
CCTTTATGTACCTTTTCCTTAAATAGGCCTGGCAGCTTTACAGAGTAATTATTGTTTGATAGGTCAGGAAGTGACAGCTTAGGGATATCCATACTAGTAACAGCCTCCCAGGTGCCATTGGAACACATCAAGTCAACCCGCGCAAGTAGGTATGGGTCTGCAGATCTGTTGAGACAATTTAATAGTATTAATACAATATAATAAGTACACCTGTCACAGCTGGGTGGGGGATTCAAAACTACTATTATTACTACTACTACTATGGGTCTGCAGATCTGTTGAGACAATTTAATAGTATTAATACAATATAATAAGTACACCTGTTACAGCTGGGTGGGGGATTCAAAACTACTATTATTACTACTACTACTATGGGTCTGCAGATCTGTTGAGACAATTTAATAGTATTAATACAATATAATAAGTACACCTGTTACAGCTGGGTGGGGGATTCAAAAGGTTGCTGCAAAAATGGCACTGAAAAATAACATATAAACTATATTTCTCAACACAAACTCCATCAAGTTCAAGACACTTGCTACACTTGCCTTGGAGCCAAGTGTAGCATTTTTTTTCTTTTTTAGCAACAAACAAAAAAATGATTATCCTCACTTGGCTTACAACCAAGTGTAGCATTTTTTAGTTAACAATAACATATAAATTATATTTTGATAAATTTCAAACACTACCTGATTACCCAAACCATCAATATTTACAAGTATTACCAATAAAGTGCCTATAGATATTCAAGGTTTTCTTGCATCATTTTTTTGAAGTTATTGGTAGCCTTTGTAGGTGGTGTGGTGTTAGTAAGGTTAGACCGAGTACACTCCCAAATTGCTTGTATCTACTTCACCACTTAAGGGCCTATCACTTGTCCCTCTTACTTCCCCCTCTACTTCAGCTTGTGCCCGTTCCCCGTTTCCCGTTTCCCGTTTCCCCAAGTAAACCAAGCAGGACAAGTAAGACAGGTAAGGCAAGATATATTCTACTTCTCTATCTCCTCATTACTC
Source organism: Cancer borealis (assembly GCA_036785275.1). Classification (NCBI taxonomy): domain Eukaryota; kingdom Metazoa; phylum Arthropoda; class Malacostraca; order Decapoda; family Cancridae; genus Cancer; species Cancer borealis. Next base: position 3,987 of record JAXIVD010000147.1, on the reverse strand, counting down.
TTAATTAACTGCATTTACGACTTAATTACATATCTTTCTAACACTGCTAGAGCATTCTGTATTATCTTATCAGTAATTAACTCACCCATTAGCAGTAATTATCTGCAAAAATAGCACGTCCTCTCTCTCTCACTCTTCTTCTTGGGAATTTGATGGGGCCGTGCAGGCTGTGGTGCCACAGCCTCTAGTGCCCCAAAAGTGCAGGTTGCAGATGAATGAGTGGATCAGACGAGAGGTATCCGCACCAGCACCAGCAACAATGGACGAGGTGGATGTGGCGGCAACAGGAGAACCACTCCCCGCCAGGTCATGGACCATAACTCCAGCACCTGATATCACCGCAGAAGCTGATACTGGCAAAGTATTACCAGCACCCCCGAGAACACCACTGGCCTGGGACGCACCACCACCACCCGCTCTTTTAGCCTTAAGCACTGTTCTCTGATTGAAGGTCAGGTCTCTTGTAATAAAGACTGATGAAAAACGGGATCCGGCTAGTTTCTTGCACTGAGAGAGCAACTCTAGTCTATATGCTGTTGATTTAGACTTTTGGCACGAATCAGGTTTTGTTTTATCGGTACAATGTCAGTGATGACAATAGCATCTATATGGGGACAGAGAAATTGTACTATTACATTAAATTGATGTTGAACAGTATCAGAAGCTAAACCACGAATGATGACACTGTCTTTCCTCTTTTCTGGTTCATGTATTTCCCTTGTCTCTTCCCGTACCAACTTTTGCAACTGAGCAGATCATAAGGCGAAGGTGAGACACTATTATTAGGACCAAGACAACCCCTTAAGTCCCTAAGCTCAGTAACTATGGCAGTTATTTGACTACTCAGATCGGAAACAACTTGTTAACCATCTCTGTCAGAAATTTCACCTGCTTGTTATTCTCATCGGAAGAAGCAGTAGCAGCAGCAGCAGCAGCAGCAGCAGCAGGGTTCCCTTTGTCTCACTGATGACATACGTTACAGGCTATTGAACTATCTGCCCCAACCACGGAATTACCACAAGTACCGCATGGATAGTGGTTACTAACGCCGCTCACTTTACGACGATCTGAAGGAAGTGTTCTTTTACTACCAGCCAAGGTAACTAATAAAAAATAAACACAAATTAATCAGTGAAACTAAATTTTTTCGAAGGAGATTACCAAAATTTCAAAAATGTTCGGAGGCTGATAAACTGGAGAACAGAGTTACAAGAAAAGGATGTCACTGAGATGAGTAAAATTATTGGACAAACTCTAAAAGAAGGAATACAAAGATTTATACCCAAGAACAGAGATATGCAAAGAAGGAATAACAAACAGCCATGGTTTAACACCAAAACAGCAATACCAAACAAACACTTCGCCTGGAAACGATGCTTGGAAAATAAATGTCAACCAAGATACAGTGAATAGGCTACATTAAAGAAAGGAACAAATGTCAGCCAAGATACAGTGAATAGGCTACATTAAAGAAAGGAACAAATGTCAGCCAAGATACAGTGAATAGGCTACATTAAAGAAAGGAACAAATGTCAGCCAAGATACAGTGAATAGGCTACATTAAAGAAAGGAACAAATGTCAGCCAAGATACAGTGAATAGCCTACATTAAAGAAAGGAACAAATGTCAGCCAAGATACAGTGAATAGGCTACATTAAAGAAAGGAACAAATGTCAGCCAAGATACAGTGAATAGGCTACATTAAAGAAAGGAACAAATGTCAGCCAAGATACAGTGAATAGGCTACATTAAAGAAAGGAACAAATGTCAGCCAAGATACAGTGAATAGCCTACATTAAAGAAAGGAACAAATGTCAACCAAGATACAGTGAATAGCCTACATTAAAGAAAGGAACAAATGCACCAAAGAAATAAGGCTAGCCAGAAAAACATATGAACTAAAACTATTTGAAGAAGTAAAAACTAATCGACAAGCACTCTATAGATATGTTAACAGCAACAAAAGAGTAAAGGAACATGTAAATAAATTAATGACAAGAGAAGGAACCCTAACAACAAATATGCAGGAAACAGCATATGTTTTAAATACGTTTTTCAAATCTGTATTCACAGAAGAAAATGACAGTACTGAACTCAGTGCAAATGACTTCTTCCAGCAAATTTATGAAGATGTCCAGGACCCATTTACATATAACTCAGAAAAATGTGTGGAACAATTAACAAACATGGAAGTGCATCAGGACCTTGCAGGAAGTATAGAAGGAGCGGCCCCGTCCCATACCGCTCCACAGCGGGAAGCGAAGCCGAGTGGGCGGAGCCTATCTGGTGGGCGGAGTATACAATTCAACCCAAAACATTGGGAAAGTTTTAGGGAGAGTCTTGCGTTAAAGTTTTCATTTTTGTCTTGATTCCTCAATATATCATGTGATTAGTCATTATTAATTTGTTTGAACGGATACAGCATGAAATGAACTTATAGGATTGAGTGAAAAAACTGACAAAATTGTCTTCCTTTATTCTTTACACTATGAAAAGTAAATATATACCCACGCCTCCTCCGCAAGGATTATCAGTAAATCTTGCTCGTTTATCATCTATACTGAGCACCTACTAAACTTATCATCTCTGAAACTGACTTATATACCCTTCCATGTAGAGCTTCTATGATATACTATATATAAAAAAAGAAAAAAAGTACACAGTAGTCTTGAGAAAAGAAAAAACCCGCCTATGCGGATGTCGGTAGATCGCCAATTATTCATATTACCTTCTGATTATATAGTATATATATATATATATATATATATATATATATATATATATATATATATATATATATATATATATATATATATATATATATATATATATCATATAGTGTTATATACATATATATATATATATATATATATATATATATATATATATATATATATATATATATATATATATATATATATATCATATAGTGTTATATACATATATATATATATATATATATATATATATATATATATATATATATATATATATCATATAGTGTTATATACATATATATATATATATATATATATATATATATATATATATATATATATATATATATATATATATATATATATCATATAGTGTTATATACATATATATATATATATATATATATATATATATATATATATATATATATATATATATATATATATATATCATATAGTGTTATATACATATATATATATATATATATATATATATATATATATATATATATATATATATATATATATCATATAGTGTTATATACATATATATATATATATATATATATATATATATATATATATATATATATATATATATATATATATATATATATACCAACAAAGTACATAACCAAAACTAAGCTGCATAATCTAAGTGGGGTCTTACTAGTGGTAAATACAACCTCAGAATGACCTCAGAACTTCTAGTTGTCACACACCTACTAATAAATCCCAGTATTTTTTTATTTATCGATGTCTAACTATAATACACTGTTCCCTGGGACGCAAGTCACTACTTACTTGAACTGTCAAAAGTCCCTCTCACTATATGACCTTCCTAAGGTAGTGTCATTTAATGTGTAGTCTGCAGACCTATTACCGGTAAAGATTCGTAAGATGACCTATTCAATATCTCCTTACCTTTAGTATGCACTGAAAATTCAACCTCAGAAACTTGTTAAGATCATATCAAACAGTTATGCCGCTGAATTACAGAAAAAAAATACGATTTAGTTTAGGTTACATTAGGTTTGGTTAGGTTAAGTTAGGTTTTGTTTGGTTGGGTTACGTTAGGTTTAGTTTGGTTTGGTTAGGTTAGTTTTGGTTAGGCTTATTGAACTGCAGCTCTGGGAAGGTTATGCTAACAAAGTTATTTTATTTGTTAATTTTTTACATCTTCACCAGAATGGGGTGTGGCTACGAAAGAAAATGGCTTGTGTTCATCTAAATGTTTTCTAATTGCCCTTGCTATATGATAACTTCTAAC
>JAXIVD010000146.1:217500-249186 GCA_036785275.1 Cancer borealis | reverse complement strand
TATAGTATATATATATATATATATATATATATATATATATATATATATATATATATATATATATATATATATATATATATAAACATTTTAAACACTTTAAACACTTTATTATCGCCTAGGTTTGAGATACATTGCGTTATTTGTACACATAATGGGCTAGCCTTTATATAAGCAAAGCTTTTCAGGCAAAGGGAAAAGGAAGTAGATTTATGTTTTAAATCTAAGATACATAGATATAATAATAACTAAATTTGCTAATAGATAGATCTAATATAATGTTCTAAAATAAGGAAGTAAGATAAAGAGTTTGGTGATAAATTGTGTTACACATATGAGGTAAGTGTAATAAGATGGGTGTATGAAATGGATAAGTTGTCTAGAAGGGGTAAAATGATATGGAAGTGGTGACGATGGTGATTATAGATTTTTATTATGAGACATATCTGGGAAGGTTAAGGAAGATATATAAGAAAAACATTGGTTAATATGCATCTAGGAGATGATTCTTGAGCCTACTTTTAAATTTGTAAAGAGTTGACACTTTTAATTTGTTGAGGTAATGAATTCCGTATTAGAGGGCCTAAGTACATAGTTGAGCGACGGAAGATGCTGAGGCGATGGGTGGGTATACATAGGCGTTCTCTGTGTCGTGTGGTATAATCATGCATGGGAAGGGAGACATTAATTTGATTATTGTACATAGAAGTTGCAATAGAGAGTTTCGTTATGTCTTCAAGTCTTAACATTTTTGTATCTTTAAAGAGTGGAGCCGTGTGTTCAAGGTACGAGCTCTTTGTGATAATGCGGATAATCTTTTTATGAATTAGGTTTATGCATTTTAGATGTGTGGCTTGGGTGATACTCCAAATTGGGTTACAGTATTGCAGATGAGGATATATATGGGCATAGTACAGTGCTTTTAGTACTTCACTGGGCATAAAATCTCTTACTTTATAAAGCATGGCAGTGCAGCTTGAAAGTTTTTGGGATATGTTATTTGTATGAAATTTAAATGTTAGGTTTTCATCAAAAGTTACTCCTAAGAATTTAAGTTTGTTGGTTCTGGCTATATGATTGTATTTTATTTTTAGTTCTGGGAAATTGTCATCAACTCTATTTGAAAATATAAAATGTGTTTTGTTGCTGTTGATGGTAAGTCTATTACTCAAACACCAGTTATTTAGTTTGTCAAGGTCTACATTAGCTGCATGGAACAATATATTATTATTTAGGCCTGTGAAATAGAGGGTCATGTCATCAGCAAAGAGGATGGTATCTGCATGTGAAAATACATTGACAATATCATTGATGTAGATAAGGAACAGTATGGGCCCCAGGACACTTCCTTGTGGGACACCAGTACAAATTTTACTTGCTGAAGATTTATAACCTTCAAGGAGTGTGCATTGGGTTCTATCAGATAAATAGGTCTTAAACCAGGAGTGTACTGTGCCTCTTATGCCGTAATGGTGCAATTTGTGGAGAAGAATGTTGTGGTTAACTGTATCAAAGGCTTTGGAGAAGTCAACAAAGATTGCTAGGACAGATAATTTATCATCAAGAGCTGAATAAAGGTGAGAGGAGAATTGACTGAGAGCATGATAAGTGTTTAGGCCTGGTCTGAATCCATACTGGGAGTCACTCAATATTTTGTTTTTTTGAAGGTATGACATTAGTTTGTCTTTTATTAGGGTTTCAAATATTTTAGAGAGGGCAGACAGTGTAGAGATAGGGCGGTAGTTATTCGGGTCAGTTGTAGGACCAGACTTATGGATGGGGATGACGTTAGCCTTTTTGAGGGTTGTAGGAAATATTCCAATGGTAATTGATTGGTTGAAAAGTAAAGTAATAGGGTCGGCAAACTGTGCACAATTACGTTTTAATAATGAGATAGGAATTTCTTCAACATTTGATTTCTTGTTTTTTAGAGCTATTATAGTTTTAGTAATGTCCTCTGGGGTAATTGGTGGGACAGACATAGAGTTCGGATAATTGCCTTGCAAAAAGTCAGTGGCATTCATATTTGCTGGTGGTAGCTTCTTATTAAGTTTGGTTGCTACTTCACTGAAATGTACATTGAGGGCTTCCGCAATTTGTTGAGGGTTGTTATACGTTGTGTTGTTTAGATGTAAGTTAGAAATTGTTGTTCTTGATGATTGTTTGCCGGATAATTCATTTATGGTCTGCCAAATTATCTGTGTTATTCTTGAAATTACTAAAAATGTTCATATAGTAATTAGTTTTGGCTGTCCTTATTATTTGTGTCACTCTATTTTGGTATTGCGTGTATGTGTTGTGGTTTACGGTCCCTAGCTTGTACAGTTTGAAGAGATTGCTTTTGAATTTGATAGAGGTTAGTATACCAGGTGTTAACAAAGGATTACTGAGTCTTTTGGCTGACACAAATTTAGTAACTATGGGAAAAATGTTTATTGTATAGGTTTTGAAGAATTCTAACAAATTTTTCAAAGTTTTCATCGATGTCATTAGAAATGAGGATGTCATTCCAGTTGATTGAGGCTAGAGTTGATGTAAACAAACTGTGCTTCAGTGTGTCAGAAATCCTATAAGTTATTTTATGCTTAGTAGATGGGTCGGACATTAGGGATATATTTAGGAAGATTGGGAGATGATCAGATATTGGATGGTAAATGATTCCTGAGGTTGAAAGTGGAGTATAATTCGACCAAATATGGTCAAGAAGTGAGGGCTGCCCAAGGTTAGGATTGTCAGGAAATCTGGTCGGGCGAGATATATGTGGGAAATAGTTCAGAGCTTGCATGATATTCAGAAAGTTATTAGTTGGTTGATGGGAAGCATGTTCTAAGAGATTGATATTAAGGTCTCCAAGAAGAATTGTGTTGTTTCTCATGAATAGGTTCTGGGTTAAGATGTCATGTAATGTAAGAGTGAACTCTTCCACTGCAACATATTTAGTGTTTGGTCTATAGATGACGGAGATGATTAATTTAGTCTAAGTTTTAGCTGGACAGTACATATTTCAATATTTTAATTTACAAAAGTATATTGTTGAATGGGTTCAGAAAGGATGTCAGAGCTAATTAGTAAACTAACTCCTCCATGTTCTTTGTTCTGTCTCCAGGAGTGGTAAGTTGAATAGCCGTCAAGATGGTAGAGATGTTGAGTAGTGTTTTTCAGCCAAGTTTCTGAGAGTGCAATAATGTGAGGCCGGTTTTTTAAGCACTTTAAGAGAGATGTTAGGTTATCATAATTTTTCTGGAGGGATCTAATGTTAAGGTGAAGGATGTTAAGGCTAGGTTTTGATGTACTTGAAGTAGATTGTGAGTGCTCGTTATATTCTTCAATACTGTAATATTTAGACAGCGAGGCTAGGTCTGTATGTCCATTTATAGTTCTAATAATGTCTGTACCAATGTCATTAGAGATCCCTGATACGAATAATCTCCAGGTACCTGTAACGGAGAGGAGCTAACTCTACAGCAGGGCCAGAAGCCACCGCTAAACCAATAAAAGAGGACAAGTCTTGTAAGGTGATATCTCTGTTGAGGAGGAGCAAACCTTTTTCCCTGATGCGTTCCTTCCTACAGGAGGGCAAAGTCAAGGAAACAGAGTCAAGAACCACATTAAGGAATGTAACCCTCTGGATAGGCTCCAGGACCGACTTCCGCACATTGATGGTGAGACCCAGAGAATGAAAGAAGTGCAAGGCATAGCCCACCTGGGCCCGCGAGGCCTCTACCGATGAAGCAATAAAAAGACAGTCATCTAAATAACAAACCACAACCATTCCAAGGGACCGAAGGTGGGAGAGGACAGGTTTCAGTAACTTTGTAAAGGTGCGAGGAGCAGAAGATAACCCCTGAGGGAGACAAGTAAATTTAAAAGCGCAGATCTTCCACCAAAACTGAAGCCACTTCCTATCCTCAGACCTAACATAAACTGAATAATAGACGTCCTTGAAATCAACTGTAACAAAAAAACAGTTAGGGAGGATTAAAGGAATCACATCCTTCAGAGTGTCCATCTTAAAAAAAAAAGAATATAAGGCACATGAACATTAAGGTCCATCAAATTTAGAATAACCCTCGCCGGCCCGAACCGGCTTTATGATGGGAAACAAAACCGTGATCTTCAGGTAAACAAAGCTCCACTATTGACTGTTTTAGGAACTGATATAAGGCATCGTTCAGGGTCTGATCATCCGCCCGAGACAGGGCGAGAGGACGTGGAGGCACAATCTGAAAAGGTATGGACACAAATTCTAGAAAATTTCCCTTCACCACATCATGAATCCAAGGATCCTGCATGAGATCCCCACAGTAGGTTAGCAGAGAAAATTTTACACCCTCTAAAGTTATCAGGTGTATTAACTAAAGGAGGAAACTCGGAACTCACTGGAGAGGTTACTGCAGCTTCTGCCCATGCATCCCCTCTCCTGGGGACAGTAGGCTTACTGAGGCACATATGTGGACTTGCCTCGCCTGTTATTTGGCGGACGGACAGACAGACAGACAAACAAACAAACAGACACACACACACGATCTATTTTCTTTCTCATTTGATATCTATCTATCAGAGAGAGAGAGAGAGAGAGAGAGAGAGAGACTCAGAGAGAGAGAGGGAGCGCGCGAACAATTGGCGGTTGACTGTTACGTAATGTGAGTTTGAGGGGTGGTGGGGTACCCCACCACCCCTCAAATTATCAACGTAGTTAATTTGTCTATTGTCGCGTAAATGTTAGTCGTACAAAAAAAATGCACTTATGCTAATTGATGTAATTTTAAAAGTTCTATCAAATCATGTAATTTAATCTAAATTTACGCCACAAACTTTTTTGTTTTTGTTTTCATTATTTATAAACTGTTTACGTGTTCTGATGGTCCAAAATTTTTTTTTAATTTCCTTTAATTATTCGCAGATTTTTTGACAAACTCCATAGTTTTCGTTTCTACAAAACAAAACGTTAAATACTAGTTTGACAAAAATTATGTTAAATAGTTATTTTCTTAGCTTCAAAAGGCCTTTCAGCTGGTGTAGTCTGATTTTGAATAACGCTAATAGTTTAGGAAAAAAAAATTTCGATGGTCAGTTATCATTGAGTTTCATTTTTAATAGAATGAAAAGAAAGCTTGTTTCATTTAATTTCCCCAATTACTCATAGTCATTTTACGTCAATTTCATAGTTTTCGAGTTATAAGGAAAAAACCTTAACGATTAGTTTGACAGAAAAAATGCACCTATAATCATTTAAATAATTTTAAAAGGCGTATCATCTAGTGTAGTTAGATTTTTTATTTTACTCACAGGTAATGAAAAAAAAATTTCCTTCATTATATAGAGTAATTTAATTTTTAAATGTCGCAACAGAAAGTTTGGTTCATATTCACTCTGTCTATTCGTAGTCATTGTACGTATACCTTATGGTTCTCGAGCTATAATGAGAAAATCAGTTTTGTGTTAAAAAATAAACTATGGAAAAAAATATACTTGATTAGTATAATATGTACACTGTATGAGAGACAAGTTTTGAGACGAGTTCTATAATTAAATTTAACCTCTTAATATTATCAGATTGTCTTCATTTACCGATATGTTGTAGGGAATATTGTAGTGTACATTCCACATCATTGGCCTGCCATATGCACCATATATTTTCTAAATTATTCATATATATGTGTTTTATGTGTTGAGTTACCCCTCTTTGCTAGAGGGCAAGGTACTTGGAAATACAGTATTCTTTGTTAACTTGAAGAGCAAACTCAATTATTTTACTATATCATTTCAATAACTAGGCTTGATACTCGTAAGTATTATAATTATTATCATTACTATAATTATTAACAATCGGTAATTATTGCATTTTGTTAGAAAATTGCAAAAATATGGAAAAACTACAAACTTAAACATAAACGGCTCTCAAACAGCTCTAACGGCTCTCAAGGCAAAGATCCGGCTCTTATCGTTCATCTGAAAGAGCCGGCTCTATGAACCGATTCGTTCACGAGCGCCCATCACTAGTAAATTGTTACTTACTTGTTACTTGTTGTAAGAACATAAGAACATAAGAAATTAGGAGACTGCAAGAGGCCAATTAATGACCTATACAAGGCAGTTCCTTGTCCCCCACCCTTGGAATAATCTAATATTTAGCCATCCCACCTGTCATCCCTATCCATACTCTCATCCAGCCGTCTTTTAAAGATACCTATTGACTCAGCACTTACTACGTGTCTATCCAGCCTATTCCAATCGTTCACGACTCTGTTTGTGAACCAATATCTACCTATGTCTGTCCTGAATCTAAGTTTTTCTAGCTTGTACCCATTTCCACGCATCCTATCCTGGGTACTAAATTCTAAAACTTGATCAATGTTTCCCTTATTAATTCCTTTTATCCATTTAAAAACTTCAATCATATCCCCTCTTGCCCTCCTTCTCTCTAGGGAGTGGAGATTAAGACGTTTTAACCTATCTTTGTAGGGTAAATTTCTCAGCCCCTGAATCATCTTGGTCATTCTTCTCTGAACTGCCTCCAAGGAGCCTATATCCTTCCTATAATAAGGGGACCAAAATTGAGCTGCATAATCTAGATGGGGTCTAACTAGCGCTAAATACAACCTCAGAACTCCTATTTGTCACACACCTACTAATAAATCCCAGTATCTTGTTGGCTCTATTTCTAGCTATAATACACTGTTCCCTGGGGCGCAAGTCACTGCTTATTTGAACTCCTAAATCCCTCACACTATATGACCTTCCTAAGGTAGTGTCATTTAATGTGTAGTCTACAGACCTATTTCCTTTACCTACGCTCATAATGCTACACTTGTTAACATTAAACTGCATCTGCCATTTCTCTGACCACTCGTACAGCCTATTTAAGTCATCCTGCAGCATTCTAGCATCGTCTAAATTCTTTACCTGTCTTCCTATCTTTGTGTCATCGGCAAATTTACTGATATCACTATTTATTCCTGTCTCTAAGTCATTTATATAAATTATGAATAACAATGGTCCTAGTACTGATCCCTGTGGTACCCCACTAGTGACATTACCCCATTCTGATTTCTTCCCATTAATTTGTACCCTCTGTTCCCTACCAATAAGCCATCCCCTAATCCATTCTAGTACCTTCCCACCTATGCCGTGAGCCTTAACTTTACTTAATAGTCTCCTATGGGGTACTCTGTCAAAGGCTTTACTGAAGTCCAGATAAACTATATCATACTCGTCCCCCTTATCTATTGTTTCAAATACTTTCCTATAGAAGGATAATAAATTTGTGAGGCATGACTTCCCCTTGCTAAAACCATGATGACTATGTCTAATTAGCTTGTGTTCATCTAAATTTTCCTAATTGCCCTTGCCATGATAGCTTCTAACATCTTGCTTACCACTGATGTTAAACTAATTGGGCGGTAATTACTACTTTCTGCCTTATCTCCTTTCTTGAATATAGGAACTACATTTGCCTGCCTCCATAGCCTAGGAACTACTCCTGTGTCTAGTGATTCTCTAAAAATCATTGCAATAGGATCAACGAGTTCTTTTCTACATTCCCTAAGAATCCTCGGAAAAATGTCGTCCGGCCCTGGAGATTTAGTCTTTTTAAGTCTATCTATTTCCTTGCTAACTACTTCCCTACTTATGTCTATTTCGCTTAATTTATCATCCTCTTGTCCCCTAAAGATCTGTACTGGCTCCAGTTCCCTACCCGATTCTTCTTGAGAAAATACAAACAAGAAGTATTTATTTAATTCCTTACTAATATCCTCACCATTTTCTATCAAGCTGCCATCCATTCCTTTAAGAGGTCCTATTCTTTCCTTTGTTTTAGCCTTGTACAACTGATAGAATCCCTTTGGATCCTACTGGGCATCTCTAGCTATTTTAACCTCATAATTCCTCTTTGCAGTCCTAATATCCTTTTTAACATTCCTAGCTAGGTCATTATACTGCCCTGCTACCTGTACTTCTCCCCTTTTAATTTTCCTATAGAGTCTCCTTTTTAATCCAATTTCCCTTCTAATGTTGCTATTCATCCATTTTGGATCATTTTTATTTGACCTAATCCTCCTCTTAGGTATATGCTGTTCCTGCCCTGTATGAATTTCCCTTACTATGTTATTATAATGCAATTCTACCTCAATGTTTTGATCCTCCTCTCTGCCTACTCCTATACCCTCCCAATTTATACCCTGGAAATAATGTCTGAGGCCCTGGTAATTTCCTTTTCTAAAATCTGGTACTAAAGCAGTGTTCTGTTCTACCTGCCTCTTTGCATTAATCTTGAATCTAATTTCGTGGTGGTCACTAACATCAAATCTCGCTCCTATCTTAACCTGACTTACCAAAGTTTCATTATTAGTTAAGACCAGATCTAAAATATTTCCCTGTCGTGTTGGTTCCCTTACAAGTTGTGTGAAAAAGCCATCCTGGACGACATTTAAGAATTCCTCTGAGCACCCGTCTCCTGTCATACTATCCCAGTCTATTCTCCTATAATTAAAGTCCCCCATAATGCACACATTATTATACCTAGATGCCCTTGCAAGCTCCTGCATCAGGGGTGCACTAGCTGCTTCGCCTAAATCTGGAGGCCTATATATAATGCCTACAACTAACTTATTCCCTCCTATAATAATGTCAATCCATAATGACTCCGTATTCCTATCTGTTTTTATTGTGGTATTGACATAGCTATTTAATGTGTTTCTAACGTACAGTGCCACACCTCCCCCTCTCCTCCCTACTCTATCCCTGTGGAAAAAAGTGTACCCATCTATTCCTACTTCAGGTAAGAAATGTTTGCCTGCAATATCTAACCAAGTTTCTGTAATACCTATAATATCTAACTCTTCAACACATGCGATACCTCTAAGTGTGTCTATCTTATTTATTACACTTCTACTGTTTGTATAAAAGACACTTAGTTCGTGCACCTCCCTCTCTTTACCCCGTCCTTTGTCTCTATTACCCTTACCTCTATTAATATTTAGTTTCCCTGACTGGACTGCCTAACAGCCCTCTCAAGACACTCACTAAGTTCTTGTACTCCCTTCCTACTGAAGTGTACACCATCCCTGGCATAGAGCTCCTGTCTCCCATAGAACCTGCTCCACTCATCCATTAAACCTACCCCATCCTCCCCACACATCCTCATCAACCTCTCGTTCAGGCTAAGGGCATGTGAGAGCCACCAGCCTCTAACCCCCTGTACAGGGAGCACCCCTGAGACTGTACACCTCCTACCACTCTCCCTTATCTCCCTCAGAAGCTCCCTATACCTAAGCACTAGCTCCTCTGACCTTACCCTGCCTACATCGTTCACGCCCACGTGAACCACCACTAACGCCTCTTTCCCTGTCCCCTCCACAACCTTCTTGTATCTCTCTACCACGTCCTGTACTCCGGCCCCAGGAAGACAACACGTCTTCCTCCTTGCCCTGTCGGCTTCACAGAAGGTCTCGTCTAAATACCTAATCCTAGAGTCACCCAGAACTAACACTTCCTGCGACCCTTCTAACCCTTCCCTGTCCTTCCTCACCTTCCCACCCTCCGTCCTCTCCTTCCCATCTAACTTCCTCTTCACTATCTTTGCCTTGGGTGTCCTGTCCCCTTCACCTGCTCCTACTTCTATCACCACCTCTTCCTCTTCCTGTGTAGCTAACAAGCCAAACTTGTTGCTACACTCTACCTGACCCAGGGGAGGAAATTCCACCTCACACAAGGGAGGGTTCACGCTCCCCTTCCCTCTCCTACCCACAATCCTCCAACTATTCCACCCTTGTCTCTGACCTGAGTCACCTGACCTAACCTGACCTGACGCTAGCTTCCTGCCTTAGCTCTAATAACTGTTGTCTCGTCTGTGCCAACGAAACTTTCACCTCCTTAACCTCTTCCTCTAAGGCTACATTTCTAGCTAACACTTCACACAATTTACATCCACTTACCTTACATTGTCTCTCCATTCCACAAGAACCACACCTCACCACTCCACCCTCCATACCTGTAACCTCCTCGCCTATATTGAGTACTACGCACTCAGCCATCTAAATACTTTTTCACAAAAATGTACACAAAATACAATAAAATACTTATGGTAAAAATATAGCCTGGTATCCCTTGTGTTGCCACACAAAAACACAATAAAATATCTGTAATGGATAATACAACCTGGTATCCCTTGTAGCACGAGCGAGTAGCAGCACGTCCTCCTCTCAGCAGGTCAGGCTCACAAGTGTCGTTATATAACAGGTCCCACTCAGCCAATAGCACTCTGCAGGACCGTTCACATATGATTTTATCAAAGAGCATATGAATCACGAACAGTCATGTCATCAAGGTTGTAGCACTCAGAGAATAAGTATATCTTTATTGTGTTAACAACTGACCACGGAGGCCGACCTCACCTCACCTCACCGTTAGGTTAAATTTTTATAGGTTAGGTTAAGTTAGATAAAAAGTGAAGTTGGAAAGTCTGAATCAAACAACACAAGAACAATGTCGGGCTCGGCGGATGTAACACTGTAAATTTACTATTATTTTCATGTTTATATTTGTTATTTGTATAACGTTCAAGTTTTAGTCATTGTGCAGGATGGTATAACACATCTCAGTGACAGGCTAAGTGACAGCAAAAATGGTCTGGATGGAAGCATGGCACTCCTCAAAGTTGCAGAGTGCCATCATAATGGTGCAGCAGTGTCACCGTAATAGTGCAGCAGTAATAGACACAGATATACAAGTTACTAACACCCTCTCCAGGCACCGGAGAGCGCTCAGCCTAACACGTGAAGGCGAAGAAGCGCAAGCTGGAGGAGGGAGTGTGAAAATATCTACCAAAGACCGACTCCTCTTAGCAGACTTAGCTAAGTCGTCCTTCTCCAAGCTCCCACGCTTCTTGCTACTCGAGGACGAAGAAGAGGGACGCCTCACACCTGGGTGGCGACGTTAAACTGCGCAACCAGAGAGACAGAGAGGGTCAGATAAACACCATATGTTGTCTCCTAGGGCGGTAGGAACCAACCCACAGCTCCAAACTGCATAGTAAATAATACATATGGCAGTAAATGCATCCGTAGATCCAGATATATTTCACCCACAGTCAACTTAGGACTGTATAGGAGAAAGCTTCCCAGGCAAACTTCAACCAAGGAGAAGCGGTCAGATAAACACCATATGTTGTCTCCTAGGGCGGTAGGAGCCAACCCACAGCTCCAAATTGCATAGTAAATAATACATATGACAGTAAATGCATCCGTAGATCCAGATATATTTCACCCACAGTTAACTTAGGACTGTATAGGAGAAAGCTTCCCAGGCAAACTTCAACCAGGGAGAAGCGAAGCAGCTGACGTGTTGTTGACTGTGGGGAGGTAGAACCTGAACTGATGGTGGAATGGTGGGGAAGCGTCTCATTGGGTACCGCTGTGACGTCAGTTAAATATTGTGACGTGAAACTTCAATTTTCTTTCTGATAACTTTCTGCACTTTTCTAGTACTTCTTCAAGGATTGATGAAACTTATCTTGCAACTTTTGGTGATCTTCATCAACTAACTGTTCAGGGGAACAGGAAAAGGTAAATGCAGCCTCCTGTGACGCAATTATCTGTGAATCTCCCATTAGCTGGCTGATGGGAGTAAGAATAAGTCCATGAATTTTCTTTAACTTAACCTATAATGAAGAATACCCATAATAATAATTTACTTATCTATCTTTATAACAAGCTAATATATCTTTTAAGAGAGGCAGCCAACACAAGGAATTGGGTTCAAATAGACATTACTAGCCATCCTTTTCTGTGCTTTGTCTTTCCATAACAGAAAATACGGAGGAAGTGCAACCCACATGAATCATTATTTTCAAAGTGGAAAATGATAATTCCTTTTACACTGTGTCATGAGTTGCATGTGAAACAACTGGAAAACATCCCTTCCTACCATCTGACAAGTTCCCAAAATATTGTGTTTATCGCCATGATAAAAAAATATTGAATAAAACAAATAAAAAAAAAGTAATGGAATTGATTTTTAGTTTGATGTTAGTTTAATGTGAATGATTGAGTTAATGGGAATAAAGTAAGTGCTAGACATCAAAGATCACATGGTGCTATGTTAAGCTAAAAGACAAATAAAAGAGCAAACAGATAACAGCAAGGCAAAGTATAGGGAAGGAAAGAACTTGTTTGTTTCTTACATGTCCAAACAAAGATATCCTATGGGGCACCACAGCGTATTTCATAAGAACATAAGAACATAAGAAATGAGGAGACTGCAAGAGGCCAGTTAATGACCTACACGAGGCAGTTCCTTGTCCCCCATCCTTGGAATAATCCAATATTTAGCCATCCCACCTGTCATCCCTATTCATACTCTCATCCAACCGTCTTTTAAAGCTACCTATTGACTCAGCATTTACTACGTATCTATCCAGCCTATTCCAATCGTTCACAACTCTATTAGTGAACCAATATCTACCTATGAAACTTTATTTCAATCAATTTTGACAGTCACTAGGTGACAACACTTAAGGTATCATTTTGTTCCGTGTGTGATGTCGGACTTGTGTGTTGAATGTGAAATACATTCTTGAGTAATTTGAAAGAGTTCAAGTCATAGGTAGGTGGAAAAACAGACAAAAGGAGAGAGTTTCAGAGTTTACCCAATACACAATAAAAAAATAATACAATACTTCTTAAGATAATTGAATCGTGACAGTTAAGTGATCACATTCTTATATTCAAGTTTCATTTAATTTTACAGTAAATTACAAACTGAAAACAATGTGCTATCCATCTCAGAAAAGCCTCTTTTTATTTCTATTAAATCTCTAATTTTGTTATTGTGCTCAATCTGTTTTTCTAACAATATCTTCCTTTTTTCTAAAATTTTCAATTGCAGTTTATGCTGTTTCATTCTTAAAGCCATTAACTTGTCATAATAATCATAATCAGCAAAGCTTGTAGTACGGCGACACTCCTGCTTTGGCTCTGCTCTCATGGTGCTGGTGGGGAGAGGAAGAGCATTTTTCCTGATGATGTGGGTAGTAGCATGCTTCTTAAGGGTGTCTTGTGTATTATATTCCTGTTGGTTACCCTTGTGTGATGCATAACTGTGTACACTTGGTCCTGATGATGATGCTGTCAAGATACATTAAAAATTAGGAAGATTTCATTTTCCTGTTTGTTTTGTTAATCACTTACTTAGATGCCAAAAGTACCCTTTTATGGAAGATCAGCAGCACTTAAAAAGTTGGTCCATCTGCCAAACCTATGCTAAATCTATCTATAATTAAGAAAATACAGAATTACACGTTCAATGCTTTCTATTTTTGTTTATAGTAAGGTGAGTTTAGCATTGTGTTTTAGCACAGTATATGTTGGTGGCTAGGAATAGGCCTTTGTTAAAGTATTTCAATCCAATCTTCCGATATTATATGTATTTATATTAATCTTTCTATTTATCTATTCATTTATTTATCTACCATTATCAATATACATCAATTTGTTTGATATTTTTAGTGAGCGTGTGTGTAGTTACCTAATTGTATTTACTTAGTTGTAATATTCAGGAAAAGAGCTATGCTCGTATTGTCCCGTCTTCAAAGCTATTATTATCCAGTTTGCTTTTGAAATCATGAATTTTTCTTGCAATAATGACTTTTGCATCAAGTCTATTCCAGGCTTCTATGCTTCAATATGGGAAGCTGTATTTTTTTGTCTCTCCTGCATGTAGTCTTTCAGTTTCTTTGCATGTCCCACACAAACAGATCTTCTCTGTCAATTTTTTCCAGACATTTTGAGACTCTATATCAATCAATCAATCATTAGGGGCATACGCCAAGAGGCCTTGCCAACCCTCCAACACCAGCTCTGGCAATCACCCCGTGCAAGTCCCCATGTAACCCTCCTTCCCATACCAAGTAACTCCCAACAGGAAGCATCGACTTGCCCCACCCACGAACTTTGTGGACGCCCCCTTGGTCTCCTTGATCCTGGATTATTCCTTTCAGAAACAACCCAACAAGCGGGATCAGCTTCTGGGTAATGTGTCACATGCCCATATAGCTGGAGTTGACATTGGCGGATTATGCTGGTAAAAGGCATTGATTCAGTCTCACGGAGCAGTCACTGATTTGAAACGAAGTCATTCCAACGATACCCCATGATACTGCGAAGGCATTTAATACCAAAGAAATCAATTTACCTCTTCAGATCGGTGTTCAGTGTCCATGTCTCACAGCCTCGGGTAGAAGCTTTCCACTTTGCTATCCTTTTGTCTCTATCTAGTAGATAGTATAGTACCTACATGGACAGCCTCGTTAGGTCCAGTAGAATTGATGGTGTCTGTTCTTGTTTTGGTATACATTCATAAAAAATGGCATAAATGAGTCACACTTGCAAGCCTCAATTAAGGATAGCACCAAACATTACAAAACTTCCAAGACAAGGTTATGCTAGTTCCAGATTTCACTTGTACAAAATGCCTGCATCATACAGATTTAGAACACATAAATTCTCCATTATCTAGCTCGTATGTAGGATATATAGATCCATAATATAATAATCGTGAAAGGTTCAGGTGGTAGTAGTTGCTGCTGACATTACCCATAAGGAGGCACTTGAGGCAATAAAGTATATACATTTAAGTAAGCAGTATATATATATATACTCACCTGCACCTGAGGCTAGGGCGTGTTCTTTAGGGTGTTGAGGGTCGCAAGCACTATTTGTAGAGATGACTTGGTTGACATTGGAGGAAAAGACAGTGTTTATCTTTTTACCATCTTGAGTCTTGGAAGTATCTACACAAACCTTGATTATCTTTCGACCATAATTAGTTGTATTAGGATCTAGACCAACTGTAATTATCTTCTTACCATCTTGAATCTTAGAGTTACCTACATAAACTTTGATTATCTTGGGGACTTTATCATCTGCCATAGGAGGATTTCCATTGCCTATCTTCATTATCTCAAGTTTGTAACCAGCATTGTTCTGTTTTGCTCTGAAAAAAAAAGCCAAAATAATTATAAGCTGCTCCTTAGATCCTGTTGTCTTATTAAGTACAATAACTGATGAATATAACATTAACAAATGATATATATTCTATTTGTGTTGTAAGTTATTGCTTTACACATTGATGAGGTGGTATACAAAACAATTGCTAACATAATCCCTCAAACATCCCCATTTTGGCTCCAAAGACAGGCTCATTTTCACTTTCAAAATCTTTAAACTTTCTCCCTCCCCGTGGCTCACTTCTGTCTCTATAAACCTTCTTCCTCAATATCAAAACCCAGACGCTGATACTGCCACATATCCCAGTCTTTTATCATTCATAACTATATATGCACATCCGAGACCTTCATCACTCCTTTCAAAAAACATCTCTTACTTTTCTTAGCATTCACTTTTAGCTTCCTTTTAGTACATACACTATAAAATTAATTCACCATTTTCTGAAGTTCCTCTTCACTCTGCAAACAGGCATACTACCACTGTCCAACCCATTTCATTCATCTCCAGTTTTCTGCTACATTCCACACTTTAGCTTTAATTTTTCTTATACACCCATCCAATAAAAATAATAAACAACTATATCTTACCTCTCCAGCCTCTCTCACTCATGCACTTGTCTCCCTATAAAATACCTTAATTCTAACAATCATTGCCTTCCAAAACCATATATTTTCAGAACGTACTTGAGGCTCATGAAGGCTGCATCAAATTTTTCACGTTTCACAAGTATTCCTCTACCATGATTTTAATCGCAAATACCTGGTCCACACAGCCTTTTCCTTTCCTAAATTATCCTTGCTCCTCGCTAACCTTTCCTTCAATAACTTACATCAGTCTCTCCGTTCAGTACTCCCATACACTTTTTCTGGTACACTAAGCAAACTTGTCCCTCTATAATTATTACACTCATCTTTACTACATTTACTTTTATGCAGGGACACAATAATTGCCTTCTTCCATTCACTTGGAAGTTTTGCAGTTCTGTAGTTGTTTCCATGCAAGGTTACATATCATGAACATCGATTCTACCACTGTTTCTTCTGCATATTTTATCATTTTTGCAGTTATTCCATCCACACCTGCAGCTTTACCACACAGTTTATTCAATGTTCTCTTTACTTTCTTTCTGGACACACACACGTCTTCCACCTGTTTCTACATCCATGCAATTGCTTCCCTTTCTGTTTTCTCATTCATTAAATATTCAGTGACTTACATGCACTCCACCTCTCTTATTTCTCTAATTCACACTCCTACTCTCTTTTTTTTTCTTCCTTCCATAACAACTTATTTTCATTAAACTTCTCACACAGTTTCACATTAATCTCTTAATACACTTTTTTTTTTACTCTCCTTCACCTTTACCTTCCTATTAAACAACTTGTATATTCAGTTCTCCTACTCTTTCGTATTTCTTCTTTCCTATTCCATTGCAGCATTATCTTGTTTGCTCCCCTTTTCCTTTCTATACCATAGCCTCCTTTATATTATCTGTCCACTATGCATTTATCTTTCTGTGATTCTCAGGGCCAACCACTTTTGCTGCTTTGTGTGGTCACGGCACCTTTGAACTCCTTAAAAACTCACTAACATTTTCTCCCTCTTTAACTGTCATACTAGCTTCTCTCAGTATCTCGCACACCTTTTTATGTGCCTCTAACTTCTTTCCTATCCATCCTTTCATTAGCTAACACCTTATTCCCCTTTTTCTTGACATTTTTCCTGTCATACTCCCATCTACCTTTAATCTTTTTCTTAGCTAACACAACATAGTGATCTGATCCTTCAAAAGTCCTTGGCATTCAATTCATACTTCCATTTTTCGTCCACTACTATGTAATCAATCATTCTCTTATGCTCACCCCTCTCATCTCTCCTCCATATGGTGGTTTAGTCGAATGGAAAGAAAGAAAAATGCAGAGTTTATGAAGAAAGTATATGTGAGTGAAACTCAGGATCTTCAGAGGAGCAGAAGGCCATTTGTAAGATGGAAGGAAAGGGTAAAGGAGTACATGCATGAAAGAGGTGCTGGTAGAGGGGGAGGGATTGAACAAGCAAGGAGGGGGTGTATAGATAGAGAGGGTGAGATTCTTCTGTCATGGCCATTCTCTTGGGGGGACGTTCACAAAGGAAAAAAGGCATCAGAGACTATAGATAGATAGATAGAATCGAGACAGTCCAGCAACAATGTCGGACAACTTTTGTATCTTGGTGTAAACATGCCAAAGAGACAGTGTCGAGCAGCTGTCTGGTTCCTTATCTTTGAATAATCATTCTATTTCAGTAATGTTGAAACTTAAATGTTTTAATTTGTGTATGCTGCCATCCAACTTCCTCTCTTTCTTTTAATCTGTTCCTTCTTTCGTGTGTTCAAGTACTGTACCTCTACTTTATTTATTTGTTTTTTTACTTTTCTATAATGTGTTATATTTTGTATCATTATTTTGTTTACTTAGGACAAACAAGTCAGCTCCTTTATACTTTCATGCTACTCTTGCCTTTGTATTTACATAAAAATTGTTGATCTCTCATATCTTACAGCAACAAACCAAGTTCTGTGACGCAAGATGGGGCTGTACAACCATCTGTTGATTGGGATGTTAGTGCAAAAACGTGAGGATGTGGCCATAAGCTGTGGAAGGGTGATGGGTTTCTTTTGGGGGTTTCCATTGAGGAACCTAACAGGAACTATTAGAAACAAAAAATTCATTCAAATAACTATCCAGTATAAGATTAAAAAAAAATAGCCGTCATGGTGACCGCAATACTACCACTGTATTTCCTGCGAGTCATAAAAGCAACCAAAAGGGACAGAGTTAGTTAGGAGTCTCAGAAGTTCCTCCTTTGTATTTTCTCCTATAAAAAGACAAGGCACACAGAGCAAAGACTTTAATGTCTCCCTGAACCCTAAGGCCTTTCACATGAGGACACTGGTGTCCGCCACTGGTTGTCTCGTTCAAGTTGGTGCCGGGCAACTGGTGGCTCATTGACACACCACTCCTTGCCAGTCAGAAGAATGGCATCCAACTAAGAGCTTCTCGTTGCCTTGCTGGCCAAAAAGAAATTGAAGAAGCGCTCTGTAGAGAGGAAAGTGCATGTACATCCCATACTATCATCAAGAATGGACACAGGAGTGCATCATACACTTTTCAGTGATTTGTGTGCTGATGAGAAGAAGTTTTTCAACTATTTTCACATGAGCAAGCTGTCATTTGAATAACTTCTCAGCTACATCAGGAGAGACATCATAGGGACTACCACAAACATGAGAGAATGCATTACACCAGACGAGGAGCATGCTGTAACTTTGAGGTAAGCCATAAATAACTGGTTGCATGTATTTTTGTTTGGACATAACACGATTAAAAAATTACTAGGTCTATTTGCAGTAATATTTATTTCCTTACAAGTACAGTTCTATTAAGTACAAACAATAAAGTGGGAGGCTCACTATTCAAGAAGTAACTAATAATCACTCATATGGCTGGTGACGGTGCTGGTGTAGACATAGGAGTTGATTGTAGAGAAGTGTTGCTGCTTTGAGGAATGTTATGCAGAGAATTATAATAACCCCCATGAACTGTTGGTTGATGGGCATAGTGGAAAACTGGTGATGGCCGTGAAGGCTGGTAGTTGGGAGCAGTGGGCACATGCCCAGGGGCTTCCACATTCAGGACCAAGAGGCCCCACAACATATAGTTTAAATGCTAATGATGTAACATCATAGCCATGCTTTGTGGAATAAAATATCTTGGAGCATATATTTTCGTTTTCCAACATTATAATTATAATCGAAAATGTAAAGAAATTGCATCCAACTCTCAAATACAGAATTATTTTATGCAATTCTGTATTTTACTTTTATTAAATATATAAATAGACCAAAAATATGTCCCTCCAAAAGCCTTAAAATGCTCCTAAAAATACTCAATTTTCAATTTTCCCCAGCTGCAGAGGCTCGCTTTGCTCGCCACCCACTCCTTTCACTTCTTAAGCAGGGTGGGCCTCCACACAGAGGTTGCCCAGGGGGCTCCACATGCCTAAATCCGGCCCTGGTTGGGAGGTGTCTGATGCTGAAGGTTCTGTGGCCATTGTTGGTACATCTATTGAACCTGGTAGATGGTAGCAATAATATCGTGCTTTAGCTTCAGTTTTCTGTCTGCAGGTACCTTGTGCAGTTCTGTTACTAAGGATAGCAAGAACAACCTATCCTCGTTGTTTTCACTTGCTGGCCGTTGATTCTCATGAATTGCTTTTTTCTTGAGGAGTTCAATGAGTTCATCATTTTTTGTTTTCCGAGACTGGTTATGAGGACGTTTTCCGGGACGTTTCTCAGTCTCATAAGTTTGCATATTCTGACCTAGGTCTTCCACGTCTTCATTTTCATTATCTTGATTAGTGTCTTCATCCATACTGCTTGCAGTGTGTTTGGAGACAGTTTCAAGAAAATACAGGTCTTCAAAGTAGACATACTGCTTCCGTCCACTGGCACCCGATCCACTCTTTTCTTGCTTCTTCTTTAACAGCTCTCTTGCATAGCAGGATCGGATTCCCTTCCACTTTTTCTGAACAACAGCAACTGAAACAAAGAGAAATCATAAACATTAAAAATAAGATTTGTAAACTATGACGTCAGTAAGTGTGTGTGTGTGTGTGTATTTACCTAGTAGTGGTTTACGGGAGGGGAGTAATCTCATATTGTCCCGTCTTTATATTTCACTTTATCCAACTTAGCTTTAAAGCTGTGTACACTGGTGGCGTTTACAATATCTCCACTTAATTCATTCCAGGTGTCGACCACTCTGTGCGGAAAACTGTACTTCTTGATGTCCCTGATACAACGCTCCTTCTTCAGCCTCTTTTCATGTCCCCTTGTACTTCTGGCCTCCAGATTTAACAACTTTCCATCAATTCTATCCAGGTTGTTCATCATTTTATAAACTCCTATCAAGTCCCCTCTTTCTCTCCTACTCTCAGGCATAGGAAGTTCGTGTGTGTGTGTGTGTGTGTGTGTTGCAGTCAGAATTAACCTGTACCTAATTTTTTTTTTATACAGGTATCTGACCACCGGTGACACCATGCCTAACCTCCACTACCACTACAGACTAGATATATCTACCATCTCGAACATCATCCAGCAAGTCTGCAAGGCTATCTGAGAAAGAGTGAAGCCAAGTTGTTTTCCTAATATGACAGAACGACTCGTTGGAAACTGCAGATCAGTTTTACCAAAGGACCAATTTCTCTCATTGTGTTGGTGCCTTAGATGAGAAGCATATCAGGGTAATCAAGCCAAAGAATAGTGGCTCTTTATATTATAATTACAAGAACTACTTTTCGATTTTGCTTCTTGCTTTATGTGATGCATCATACAACTTCATATTTATTGATGTTGGTGCATATGGGAAGTCCTCTGACTCAACTGTGTTCAAAGAGAGTGAATTTTTATTTTTTAGGAAACTTCAAAATCAAACCCTGAATATTCCTGCTCCACAAGAATCATACACAGGCTTTGAAACACAAATGCTTTTTGTACTATCCCAACACATTCTGCACCCATATGCTGGTAAATTTTTGAGTAAAACAAAACGCATCTTTAATTACAGACTTTCACAAGCCCGCAGACTCAATTGAATGCTCATTTGGAATCCTTGCAAACAAATATCAGCCCACGACGACCTGTTGCACTATCTAATCACCACCGTGGACACCATGTATGGCAATCACGCCAACATACACACAATTATCATGAGGGATTGTAATGACTTAGATAACAACTATTTGTCCAACCAACTTGAATTGTGTTGCATAGTTACAATGTCCCCACATTAAGAATCTATATTAGATCTTATAATGACTGATGCAGAGTTTTATAGTACAGTGCTCCCTCGAATTTTGTGATATTCCAATTTTGCGACTGAGATCCCCCAAATAAATTTTTTTATGAAACTCAATCAAATTTTGCGATGTACCGTATTTGACAGCATATAAGACTCACCCCCAATTTAGCAGAGCATATTCAGGGAAAAAATAGTTTTTAGTGTATTAGTATATTTCAGCATAGTTCTTTTATGGCAAGCTATCATTTCATTACAAAAAATTGCAATACAAGCCAAAATACCTTATGTATAGCAGAAAGTATTATTAAGCTGGTATGCATTAATAATACACAAACGAACAACTTAACAGTTTCCCACAAGTGACAATAGATGGCGTTGGCCACCAAACTCGCCCAGGTGTATGTTTACTATTTTAGCTGGTATACCTTAATACCATAATTCTTTACAATATTTCTTTTCAGAACAGATAGTAATAATGTAAGATAACAATTCACAATAATAACGTTTCAGTAAGTACTGGTAATATTAATGGAGCCAGACTACTGTAGGTAGAAATGACCATCTGGGGTAAAATCAGCCTCCTGTAGTTAGCATCAGAAGCCTTGCTTTCACATATAAGACGCAGGAATGATTTTGGGAGCCTTTTTTTGGGAAAAAGTGCATCTTATATGCCGTCAAATACGGTAACTCAAGTTTTGCGGGTAATGCCTGGACAAAATGGGTGTTTCGTCACTAGTTTTGCACGTATTGTCGGGCTGTTCTGAGGCCTGTATTCTTCTGCACCGATTGTTTTTTTTCCCATACGTGTGATACCGTTTATTAGTGTGCAACATGGCGCCCCCAGCCAAGAAGAACAAGAAGCTAAGTTTGGACCAAATTAAAATAATTAATATGAAAAAAAGAGGTAAAAGAAATTGTGATATTGCCAGAGAGTTTGAGGTGGGTGAATCTACTGTAAGAATGGTGTTGAAAAACAGTGGACAAATTGAGCAAGCAGTCAAAACTTATGGTGAACCAGCGTTTGACATTCGTTGCCATTGCGTGAACACTGTAATTATCCATATGGAAAGATACTTGGCACATTTTCTACATGGAAAGGAGAAGGGGGTGGCAGTAGACGGGTAATACATCACGGAATAGGCTAATAATGTTTATGTTTTTCTTTATTGTAGGATGTATAATTACATATATTTGTGTACAAACAAGACCAAAAATATGACTAAAATCACGAAAAACTGGGCCGACACTGACGATGTCAACCATATTCAATTTTCCCCATTAGGTTTTTTATCTATATCATTAACCGTTGGCGCCAGTAGGCTTATGGAGGCACAGATGGACTTACCTCACCTGTTATTTGGCATTACATTCTCTCTTGAATATGTTGAGAACGTGCGAGGCTAACCGCTACTACAGCCTCAAATGCATATAACATTGTAAGTCCCGTCTGAGGACAGTATGGCAGCAATTTGGGTAGTCTTTGGCCACTCGGCGGTGATATCAAAGAATGAAAAGTGGTCAGCGAATAACGGGGATTCGAACCCGGGACCCTAGGCTCACATACCCGAACACTAGATCACTGTAATGATTCCAATTTTGCAAATTTGAATTTTGCGGCCTGCAGTCGACCAATTTCCCGGAAAATTGGAGGGAACACTGTATTTCCCAACTACAGCCCCCCATAGGCCTCAGCAGACAAATGTGTGTTGACCTACCCTGACCCCAAGTCTGGTCCCAAAGCTCAACACACTAGGATGTTTTGACCCTTCTATGATTCCTCCATCAGAGAATTCTGTCAGTGGATTGTGTCACATGAAAGGAGAGATATTTCTATGATTGAAGATGCGGATGAAGCGACTGAAAATCTTTTAAGCTTATTTAGTGTTCAACATGGCATGTTTTTGCAAGAAATGGCATAATTAATGGACCAAAGCTGTAAAGCCTATGATTGGACAAATGGTTCAGTGGAGGGAACTTTATCTTGAAATTAAAGTTGAAGTGAAAATAGCAAAAAAAGAAAGTGCCTGATCGATTGAACGAAATCAAATGAACTTAAGTAAATTCTGTAAACAATTGCTTTGTGTCTTGAAAAAAAAATAGATGAAAGCTAAAAATTCCCTTCTTATCTCACCTTAATGATGAAAAAATTTGTAAACAGATTTGTGAACATTTTGCAAGCATTTGCACAGTTTACCCAAAGTTAAATAATTGTGAATAACCTGCATTTTTCCCTGTAAATGATACTCAGACTGTTGATAGGATTACAGTATATAACAAACTATTAAAAATGAATGTAAACCAAGCGTCTCCTCTTGGTTCATTGCTAGAAAGATTAATTAAAGACTTTGCTTATGAAATTAGCATTCCCCTGACTTATATTTCTAACTTAAGTTTTAGAACTGGTGTATTCCCCTCTCAATGGAAAAGTGCCATGATTACACCACCTGAAAAGAAGAAATTTTTAGTAGAATTGGGTGACTTACGTCATAAGAACATAAGAACATAAGAAATTAGGAGACTGCAAGAGGCCAATTAATGACCTATACGAGGCAGTTCCTTGTCCCCCACCCTTGGAATAATCCAATATTTAGCCATCCCACCTGTCATCCCTATCCATACTCTCGTTCAGCCGTCTTTTAAAGATACCTATTGACTCAGCACTTACTACGTGTCTATCCAGCCTATTCCAATCGTTCACGACTCTGTTTGTGAACCAATATCTACCTATGTCTGTCCTGAATCTAAGTTTTTCTAGCTTGTACCCATTTCCACGCATCCTATCCTGGGTACTAAATTCTAAAACCTGATCAATGTTTCCCTTATTAATTCCTTTTACCCATTTGAAAACCTCAATCATATCCCCTCTTGCCCTCCTTCTCTCTAGGGAGTGGAGATTAAGACGTTTTAACCTATCTTTGTAGGGTAAATTTCTCAGCCCCTGAATCATCTTGGTCATTCTTCTCTGAACTGCCTCCAAGGAGCCTATATCCTTCCTATAATAAGGGGACCAAAATTGAGCTGCATAATCTAGGTGGGGTCTAACTAGCGCTAAATACAACCTCAGAATGACCTCAGAACTCCTATTTGTCACACACCTACTAATAAATCCCAGTATCTTGTTGGCTCTATTTCTAGCTATAATACACTGTTCCCTGGGGCGCAAGTCACTGCTTATTTGAACTCCTAAATCCCTCACACTATATGACCTTCCTAAGGTAGTGTCATTTAATGTGTAGTCTACAGACCTATTTCCTTTACCTACGCTCATAATGCTACACTTGTTAACATTAAACTGCATCTGCCATTTCTCTGACCACTCGTACAGCCTATTTAAGTCATCCTGCAGCATCCTAGCATCGTCTAAATTCTTTACCTGTCTTCCTATCTTTGCATCATCGGCAAATTTACTGATATCACTATTTATTCCTGTCTCTAAGTCATTTATATAAATTATGAATAACAATGGTCCTAGTACTGATCCCTGTGGTACCCCACTAGTGACATTACCCCATTCTGATTTCTTCCCATTAATTTGTACCCTCTGTTCCCTACCAATAAGCCATCCCCTAATCCATTCTAGTACCTTCCCACCTATGCCGTGAGCCTTAACTTTACTTAATAGTCTCCTA
Source organism: Cancer borealis (assembly GCA_036785275.1). Lineage (NCBI taxonomy): Eukaryota > Metazoa > Arthropoda > Malacostraca > Decapoda > Cancridae > Cancer > Cancer borealis. The sequence goes on along the minus strand of JAXIVD010000146.1, from coordinate 224,712 downwards.
TGGGGTACTCTGTCAAAGGCTTTACTGAAGTCCAGATAAACTATATCATACTCGTCCCCCTTATCTATTGTTTCAAATACTTTCCTATAGAAGGATAATAAATTTGTGAGGCATGACTTCCCCTTGCTAAAACCATGTTGACTATGTCTAATTAACTTGTGTTCATCTAAATGTTTCCTAATTGCCCTTGCTATGATAGCTTCTAACATTATCTTTACCTGCTGATATTGGTAAAATACTAGAAGGGTTTGGTGCCTCTACGATTTTGAAGGACATTGCACCTAATATTGATCCCCTATAGTATGGCAACCTAAAAGGAAGTTCCACCAACCTATACTTAATTAAAATGCTATTCCTCCTTGGTTGCTGTCCCTCCCTCCTCCTATTCATTGTGAACTTCCCTACAGGGCACAAACATAGGGTACATTACAACGATGTATTTTCTGACTGGGAGGATATCACGTGTGGTGTACCACAAGCCACAAAGTTAAGACCAATATTTTTTTTTTTGTCATTGTAAATAACGTAGCCAGGAATTCTAATATATATGCTAAATTTGTAGATGACCTCACAGTAGGTGAAATCGCAGATATTACTGATACTATTTCATTTACTCTGCAGGATAACCTTGATAAGATTTCAGATGATTGTATCTATGTTAAAATGTCCACTAATCCTCTTAAATGTGAAGTTCTAATGATATTTCTCCTTGATAAAAGAAATAGAAGACCACTTGTACAGTGCTCCTTCCAATTTTGCGTGAAATTAGTCGACATTGCAGGCCGCAAAATTTGAATTCGCAAAATTGGAATCATTAACCTTATGGTGATTTCAGTCATATTTTCCCCTTGTTTGTACACAAATACATGTAATTATACGTCTTACAAAAAAAAAAAAAAAATACAGAAAAACAAATATTATCATTATCCATAAGAAAATTAACTTAAATGACCATTTTACTGTACCTGGGCTTGCAGAGATGGAGATTGATCTCGGTCGTAAAATTGGAATATCGCAAAACTGGAACCCGCAAAATTGGAGGGAGCACTGTATACCCAAACTTAAAATTAAATAACCTCAGTCTGCCTTTTGTTGTTGAATACAAACTTTAGGAGTCTACCTCAATTAATTTTTAACCTGGAATATACACACATAGACTACATAGTAAGCAAAGTATACATATGTATATTTATTTTATATCGTGCCAGACAGTTTAACTTCAGTCAAGAAACCATGTTCACACACTACACATGGTTTATAAGTACCAGTTTGGAGTATGCAGCACCAATATGGCACCCAGGCTTGTCCAATCAACAACACACGTATTGAACGAATCCAAAAATGATGTTTTAGAATTATCTTATGAAAAAATTATATAAATTATCAGACTGCCCAGATAACTCTCAATACAACAACACTATTCAATAGAAGGGAGGAATTGCTACATAAATTTGGACGAAAGGTTTTAAAATCAGAAAACCATAGGCACCTTTAACTTCCATATCTGCATGATTAGCATGGACGCAATAATAGGAGAGGCAGGCAACTCTTACAGCCAGTCAGATGTTGAACTATACGTTACCAAAAGTCTAGTATACCATATCTAGGCAACTCTTACAGCCAGTCAGATGTTGAACTATACGTTACCAAAAGTCTAGTATACCATATCTAGTCAACTTATTGAACACCCAACCAATGTAATTTAGCTGTAATTCAATCAAAATGTGCTTAATTCAAGAGAAATTATACTGTTTTTTCCTAATTTTATATTTTATATTTTTAATCACCAGTTTTTAATTTTTAATGATGTATAATTTTAATTATCTTTTTAAAGAATGTAGAATTTCAAATTTTATATCAAGTTGCAATGTTGTGAAGTATACATATTATATATTATGCAAATTTCTTGATAATAAACCATCAATTATTATTATTATTATTTATAATGGTGCATCTTCCATCGACTACTCAATGTAGACCTATCACTGTCAGAGGACATCATCAAGGTGTGTTGTGTTTTGCATAACTTTGTATGAGACAGAGATATCATTCAAATAGAGGATACTTTGACCGTCGAAGGGCTCTTTGATATGAAACCTGCTGCAGGTCCAACTTCAAGACTTTGAGAGACAAATTTGCTGACTACTTTGTTAGTGACCAAGGTGCACTTCCATGGCAATTAGAACGTATCTAGACAATGGTGTGGGTGGTGACATGGTGTGGTGGTGACCTGAGGGTGTGGTTGTGTGGTTGGTGACAGAAATGGGGTAACCAATGTACGTACTTATGAATAACAGTGTATTATAGCTAGAAATAGGACCAACAAGATACTGGGATTTATTAGTAGGTGTGTGACAAATAGGAGTTCTGAGGTCATTCTGAGATTGTATTTAGCGCTAGTTAGACCCACCTAGATTATGCAGCTCAATTTCGGTTCCCATATTATTATAGGAAGAATGACCAAGATGATTCAGGGGCTGAGAAATTTACCCTACAGACCTAGTGGTGAACGATTGGAATAAGCTGGGTAAACACGTAGTAAGTTCTGAGTCAATAAGTAGTTTTAAAAGATGGCTGGATTAGAGTATGGATAGGGATGATAGGTGGGATGGCTAAACATTGGATTATTCCAAGGGTTGGGGACAAGGAACTGCCTTGTGTAGGTCATCAACTGGCCTCTTGCAGTCTCATTTCTTATGTTCTTATGTAATAAACTTATATACGTAAGCACAATAGTTCTTAAATGTCATTCCTAACTTAGTGGACATAATAATCTAAAAAAAACATAATGAACTTACGTATTTCTTTCTTTTCTGCGAAGGGTTTAACTTCAAATTTGGGAAAGAGTTTCAACATTATATCATTCCAGGCGTTCTGCTTCTCTATTCTGTTTCCATAACCTTCACAAGATGGGTTCCATATTACTGGTAGTTTCTCTACTTCACAAATCAGGTCCTCTGTATTCACCTTCTCCTCCACCATCTTCACAATTGTCTGCGATAATCCTTCCATCAAGCAGGTGTGGGTGTCACTGAGTGTGAGAGACTGGCCAGTGGGCAGTGGTGTTGCATACTGGTAGCTACATATGAAAGCTTTAATTTAAAACAAGGCTTTACAGTGAGTGTCCGCCACTAGTTGCAGGAGCAAGACACCAAAATGTTAGTTGCCTGGAAGTTGTCTGGTCGGGACACTGCAGTGGCTTCGTATGAAAGGCTCCATTGGAAGCTATGGGAGGCAACTAGTGTCCTCATGTGAAAAGGCCTCCAGGTATACAAATAAATAGTTGAATAAAACAAAATATATATTCATTAGGTTAAGACAACTTGTACTTGTTTGTCAATAATGCCTAAGTCAATGTTAAATTGAAATGTCTAATTTGACTTAAAGCTACTTAAACCTCCAATTAGCTGTGTTCAATGTCACCTGTCACCTACAAAATTCGAAATTAAATGTTCCTTGTTTCTTAAGGTACAGATTTAAGATTTTGTATATTTTCTAAAGCTTGTGTTGACTTCTGAAAAATTTTAAAACCGTTATACCACTTACTTTGGCGTGATCTTCTGTCTTTTAGGAAGCTGGGTACTGTACCCAGAACATTGGGCTTCTAATGGCTCATCAAAGACGAAGTCATCATTGGTGACATGGGCAACTGGAACATTTTATACAAATTTTTAGCATAGAAATAATGTTGTAAAAACTACTGGAACATTTTATACAAATTTTTAGCATAGAAATAATGTTGTAAAAACTACTGGAACATTTTATACAAATTTTTAGCATAGAAATAATGTTGTAAAAACTAATAGAAAAAGTGAACCTAGTATGGGCAAAGTAAGACTGCCTTCCTTGGTAATTATTCTTATACAATTGACCATTCACTTCAAATGCAGTGAGCAATCTCCCCACAGCCACAAAAAAAGAATATAATAAATGAATATATAAACAAATAAATATATAGATCAAATAGATTAAAATAGAAATAAAAATTAAAAGCAGAATAAAGAAATTGATCCAATGGAATAAAGATCAAGACCATGTTAATCAGAGTCAGGTAAGATGGATATATTCTAGAGTTGATTGATACCTAGTAGCAATCACCACCTTCCACTTACACTGTCATCTCTCCAACGCACAGCTATGTTGAAATTAAATTAGAGAAGTTTTTGACCATATTTTATCTGTTTAGAATCGTGTTTATTTTCTTTTACTTTCGATTTGATGAATTTCAGTTTTGTGTAAGACCTTGTGCACAAAGTACTGTGGTAAAAAGTTAGATAAGCAATCATTCTGGAGTCTAGGAATGGATTAATCCATATTACATTGAATTCTACGGAGAAAATACTTTCGGTTTACGAATATTTTGGTTCATAAACGACCTCCAGAAACTAAATGAGTTCATGAACCAAAATTCCATTGAATGTGTATGTATTATAATAACTAGCCAATCATCAAAGATGACTGACAAGACCGAGCCATCATAGCGAGCATGGAGGTGCGGCAGTTCACGCAGGTGACCAGTGAGTGTCGGAGACTTTCAATGAATCTCACTCGTACTCATAATCTTCTGTATTGTATATAATGCACAGAATAGTGTGTTAAGGCACCTGCTTGTTTAATCTATCCTCATTAAGAATCAGAGAAACTTCCACTAGTTAAATCATAGGAGAAAACACGTATCTACATATCAATAAATTGATAAATACACTGTATATTGTGAGTAAATAAAGTATTAAATAATCCCCCCCAACTAGGTAGTTTTAAATCAGTAGTTCCCAAGGTTTTTCAGGCTATCGTCCCCTTGGCTCCCAGGCCATATCCCTAACGCCGACCACCACATATACTAAATACGAACACACACTTCTTTCTTGGTAGGTATACTGGAAAAAAAAAAATTGCAACATTGAACACACAAATATATTTCACAAATAATAATTGACCCAATGAACCACTTTCTTTAGCTGTTTCAACAATATGAAAGTTCCATCTCACCTATAACTATCTTTACAAATTCAGTGAGATGGATGTGCTTGGTGCAGTGATACCACCTTGTCAACATCAGGCTAGAAGTACTAAAATTAACTATTAGATTCCATTGTTCAGCAATTTATTATATGTTATATTATACATTTCATAGAAAACATAAATTATTACTTGATTCTAATGCCATCCTGCTACCCACTATCACCCTGTTTTTCCTCACTGCCTCCAGGGAGAGTAGCACTGCTCACTTTGGGAACCCAAGCTTTAGACCATATATCTCTACTAGAGAGCGCTACTTCTATCATCAAGAACCTGCCACACAACCAGTAGGCCACAAGTTGAACACTGTACCATAGAGCCACCTAGCCCCCTACATAGTAGGTAATTACTATAATACTAGTGATTCACAGAACAACTGTATAGTGCTTCCTTCAATTTTATGTGAAATTGATAGATATTGCAGGCCACAATCATAGATTGTCTGTCTACACGTATTTTCTTCATATTATTTCATCTATCATAGTATACATTATATATATATATATATATATATATATATATATATATATATATATATATATATATATATATATATATATATATATATACATACAGTAAACCCTCTATAAATCGGATCAATTGGGAGAACCCTTTGTCGATATATCCGATTTATCTTGCTACACACGCAAAATCACTAAAACACTTTTTAGCATCCAAACTTAATACGTATACTATAGATAATAATTATATTTTTAAACTTACCTGTATTTATGTATATTACTACTATGCTCTGTCATCAAATATAACTTCTGGAACCTCGGCTGTAGTGACGGGAATTGTGTGTGAGTGTATTTGAAAGCAAAAAGAGCCATTTGGAAGCTGAAAGAGTCGGCTCTATTGAGTGAACGACAACGAAAGAATCGGCTCCCTGAAAAGAGCCGGAATTCCCATCACTAAAACTGATCGAGGAGCAATGTGCATCAGCGTGGGTGGCTGGTTTGGCGGGAAACTATACCGGATGCCCGCTGCATACATCGCCGCCGTCCGATTTAGATAAAAATAATCCGATGGCTATAGAGTCCGATTTATCCGATATCCGACTTTTACATATCCGATTTATAGAGGGTTTAATATATATATATATATATATATATATATATATATATATATATATATATATATATATATATATATATATATATTGTTACGGTCACACCACAGGACACGGTTCTTATGCCCCAGGGCCGGGTGTCTGCTTCTGCACCACCCAGCCACAGTCACGCTACGGGCGTGTGCGAACTGAAGTGCTGATACTTAAACGTCCTTTTAACCCACCAAAGGACAAGGAAAACCGACGATCACTCAGGACCAGTCACTCCGAGGGCCGCTCGCCGGTGGCTGGACAAAAAGGCTAGAAACAGGTGTACGGGGTCAATAAACCCTTTAGCCAACACAGCACCTACAGCCACCCCGAAACGTACATAAGTTGCCAGACCTTTTTACCCTTCAAAGGACAAGGAATCTCCCAGTAGTTACCACCTTCTCCTCCTTACATTCTAAAGAGGACTACAGTGAGCAATAGATTACAGTGCACAGGCAAGGAGCTATTGCCCCACCAGGATACCGCCCACAAGGTGTCTTTCCACCCACTCTTGGCTGAACAATATCTTCTCTCGACTCACTAACACCCTATAGATCAGCCCCCTGCTGCAGGACTCTCTACAGTGCGTTATATGAGCCGTGAAAACAAATACACTAAGGCGTGAGTTACCTCTCTGCCTAATGATTTCAAATAAGAGGCCCCAGATGATGGGCTCTAAACACAACGAAGACAACGCTGAAAACCACTTCCCAAGACTCAAACCCTGACAGTATCCAGATCCTCCTTACAAGGACTCCCTGGAACTGAAACCTTAGATGGAGTCACCCCGCGAGGTGTATATGATACAGCCAACACTCTCACCGAGCTGTCACAGTAACCTGTTCACTTGGCAGGGCCTTACTGCCAGCTAAACAAATATACCTCTTAACTATATAGGCCAGTCTTAGACCCACTCCCTTAAGTATGAGAAGGTTACAGGCGAAATAGTGCCAAGGGGAACTCAGAGCGCAAGATATTATCGCCCTGGCTGTAAGTGGGTAACTGATCTTACTGCGAAGAACCGGCTCATCGCTCTCACCATAGGAGGATTGCCAAGTCGTACAATCAGCGCGGCCCATATCCCAGCACAG
>JAXIVD010000146.1:200000-215000 GCA_036785275.1 Cancer borealis | reverse complement strand
AGAGAATAGGTAACTGTCAAGATTTTGAAAATAAGAAAGGCTATATTAGAAGGCAGATTCACCCTGACTTACTACTGAGGAGGTTCACCCATCTCAGCTCCCAATGGGGCTGGGATATTGGGGTAAGTGGAAGCTCTCTTCTAATGCAGTCTTGAAAGCACCTGTAGGATGTTAGTGTTAAGATTTGATTTTATGTAGGATTTGTGATTTATTATGTGTTGCTCCGTGATTATTTTTATTATGTGTTGCTCCATGATTATGAATATTTTTATAAGCTTCTAGAAGAATTACTTATGTGTCTGATTATATGTGACAAAGCAAGAAGATAGGATGATGTTACTATACAACAGAAGGAGCAAGGAAAGAAATTAGAAGAATTACTTATGTGCTTGATTATTTGTGTCAAAGCAAGAAGATAGGATGATGTTATTATATGACAGAAGGAGCAAGGGAAGATTATTTGTTAATTAAAATTATAGAAAACGTTAAGATTTTTAATGACAATCATTTAGAAGTTAGTGTTCTGTAACCCCGTGACCAAAGTATAAGTTGATTAACAGAACACGAAAACGTTGCAATAACGAGCAACGAAATAACATAACGTCATTATGTTATCTTAGGTTATGGTTAGATTAGGTTATGTTAGGTTTGGTTCGTTTAGGTCTGGTTATATAAGGTTTTCATATTTTATTTCCCAAAAGTTGGGCGTTTCACACTAGATTTTAACGGATTATATTACCGATGCGACCGCCACCTACAGGACTTTCTTTTACACTAACGGACTTTAGTCCGGATCTGGGTTGATTGTCCGCTAGCAGACGAAGTCCGTTATATCCGAGGTCCGTTAAATCGAGGGTCGACAGTATATATATATATATATATATATATATATATATATATATATATATATATATATATATGTATATATATATATATATATATATATATATATATATATATATATATATATATATATATATATATTTTTTTTTTATATAATTAACCGTTGGCGCTACTAGGCTTATTGAAGCACAGATGGACTTGCCTCGCCTGTTATTTTGCGCAGGTTTACAGATTTTTATAGTGACGCCTCAAATGTTTAGGTTATCTCGTGAACATGTTGAGAACGTGCGAATCTAATTACTGCTACAGCCTCTGACGCATATAAACGTTCTTAGTCTTGTTTGAGAACAGTATGGCAGCAATTTGGGTAGTCTTTGGCCACTCGGATGTCAAAGAATGGTCAGCGTATAACGGGGATTTGAACTCGGGACCCTAGGCTCGCACACCAGAGCGCTAGACCACTGTATATATATATATATATATATATATATATATATATATATATATATATATATATATATATATATATATATAGTATATATACTGTCGACGCTCGATTTAACAGACCAATGCGGAGGGAACTGTATCTGTTAGTGTAAAAAATTCGTTGCTTGGTTAGAGGCCATAATATGGCAATCCAGAAAAAAATCTAGGATGAAATGCATAACTTTTGGATAATAAAATATAAAAACCTTATATAAATAAAATTAATCTAACCTAATCTAACCATAACCTAATGTAACCTAACCATAACCTAATATAACATAATTAACCTAACATAACTTGAAAGATGTTTTGCCAGGTAAATCATGGTGAGCACCGCCTGAAACCTTGACAGTTGTGTTGTGTACACTATGTATAGTATGTATGACTTCAAATTTATATCGATATGGGCCGAGCAAGTAGTTATGCAGATTTACCCAAATACTTTTTGGCTTACCTTAACCTAAGTTGTATGTACAGTATTTACAGCTGCTCTTAATGGTTAGTCCTAGCCAGAGGGAAGCGTATATATATATATATATATATATATATATATATATATATATATATATATATATATATATATATATATATATATATATATTGTTGCGGGCCCCGCCCGTCACCATAATATCGTCTAGGGAAGACGAGAGTCAGGCCCAACAGATGAATGAAGATTCTCTGAGGCGAAAGAGGAGGAAGAGGAAGAGGATGGTAAAGAAGAAGGCTACGCTGAGGCTATGACATTCGTTGTGGGCTCTGCCAGTGACATTGGTGTCGTCTGGAGAGGGAGAGGGTCCGGCCCAATAGCAGTGGAGTGAAGCCTCTCTGAGAAAAGGAGTATAAAGGCATGCTAGGGACCTTTGAGGGTGTGTGGTTTCTACATCTGTAGAGAGGTGTGACGAGAGGCGAGAATTGGAGTGTGTGTTGTGTCAGCTGTAGACGGCGAGGCTTGGAGGGTGAGGTGCACCGCGTGGTCGAAGGAGTCTACGTAACAAGAGGGTTACGCCTTTGTGTTGCGGGACACACGTGGCTGGTTGGAGGAGGCGCGGGAGGCGTGGAACTGCCAGCCGTGGCAGGATGGAGAGCGAGCAGTCGTGGGTAGTGATGAGTTGCCAGCGAGGATTAATGCGAGTTTGTTGCTCAGCGATATTTTAACTTCTGTTTGCTTGTTCTCCTAATTTTCCTGTCTTTCCCTGTTTCTTCTTTGCGTTGCAAAGCGTCTCGTCTTGTAGATTTTTCTTTTCTGCATCTTCTCATATGTTTCTTATTGTTCTGGGTCGCTTATGAGCGGAGCAATGATTTTGTGAAACAAAGTGTTTCCTAGGCTATGCTTGAGGCGCGGGACGGGAAGACGAGGCCGCTCTAAGAGAGACTGCGATATGGCAACACTCCCTTGGGAAGCAAGGGCCGGGCTGTGTGGCGCTGAGTGAGTCAGTTACCGGCTAGAAGCCACTAAGAACATATCACGCTCTGCTGCTCTCCCCATTTTGGCATTCTTTTGTCTGGAACCTCCTCATTTTAAGGGAGTGGGTTATACGACTGGCCTGTTAGATAAGGAGTAAATTCGTGTAGCTAGACAGTAAGGCCCTGTCTATACGAGGACCAGGTTACCGTGCCGAGAGCAGTGAAAAGAGAGTGTGTGGCTGTATAATCAACATCTTGCCTGAGGTAACTCCATCTAGGTTTCAATATCCAGAAAGTTCTCGCAAGGAGGTTCTGGATATTGTCAGGCTTTTGAGTCTTGGGAAGTAGTTTCTGCGTTGTCTGCTCTGTCGGCGTTGTTTTCGTTGTCCTCATTGTGAGAGAGAGAGAGAGCCTATCATCTGGGGCCTCTTGTTGGATAACACAGACGAGGAGTAATCCCGTCTTAATGTTGATTTATTACGACTCATATAACGCACTGTAAGGAGTCCCCTCGCGGGAGGCTACTTTGCAGGGTGTTAATTGAGTCGAGAAGGGTTATTGTCCAACCAGCAGTGGGTGGAAAGACACCTTGTGGGCGGTATTCTGGTTGGAGCGATAGCTCCTTGTCTAAGCACTGTAATCTAGTGCTCGCTGTAAGTCTCTTTAGAATGTAAGGAGGAGAAGGTGGTTACTATTGGGAGATTCCTTGTCCTTTGGAAGGTAAAAAGGACTGGCGACCTCTTAACGTTAACGGGATGGCTGTAGGCGCTGTGTTTGGGGGCTAAGGAGTGCACAGGTTAATTAACCGGGCACATCCGCTTATAAGCCTATTGTCCAACCGCCGGCTTGTGGCCCTCGGAGTGACTAGTCCTACGGGATAGTCGATTTTTCTTGTCCTTTGGTGGGTTAAAAGGACGTATAAACATCAGCCCTACAGTTCGTACACGCCCGTAACGTGGTTGTGACTGGGTTGTTCATAAGCTGACACCCGGCACTAGGGCATAAGAACCGTGTCCTGCGGTGTGACCGTAACAATATTATATATATATATATATATATATATATATATATATATATATATATATATATATATATATATATATATATATGTATATAAATAATACGTATATATATATATATATATATATATATATATATATATATATATATATATATATACATATATATATATATATATATATATATATATATATATATATATATATATATATATATATATGTATATATATATATATATATATATATATATATATATATATATATATATATATTTAATATATATATATATATATATATATATATATATATATATATATATATATATATATATATATATATATATATATAGTCTAAAGCTAATCAACTCTCCTACTCTAACTGACTGTCTTGACTCTTTAAGTCACCACCGCAATGTTGCATCTTTATCATCTTCTACCGCTATTTTCATGCTGACTGCTCTTCTGAAGTTGCTAACTGCATGCCTCCCGCTGTCCTGCAGCCTCGCTGCACAAAATTTTCTACTTCTTCTCATCCTTATTCTGTTCATCTACCTAATGCAAGAGTTAAGCAGTATTTTTACTCTTTCATCCCTTACACTGGTAAAGTCTGGAACTCTCTTCGTTTGTCTGTTTTTCCACCTGGCTATGATTTAAAACTCTTTCAAAAGAGGAGTGTCAAGACACCTTTCATACTGAATTGGACTTCCATCATCTATTTTTTCCTTAGCCAATACCCTTTTAATAATTATATATAAAAAAAAAAAAAAAAAAAAAAAAAAAAAAAAAAAATATATATATATATATATATATATATATATATATATATATATATATATATATATATATATATATATATATATATATATATATATATATATATATATATTGTTACAGTCACACCGCAGGACATGGTTCTTATGCCCTAGTGCCAGATGTCCACTTATGAACAACCCAGTCACAACCACGTTACGGGCGTGTACGAACTGTAGTGATGATGTTTATATGTCCCTTTAACCGACCAAAGGACAAGGAAAGTCGACTATCCCGTAGGACTAGTCACTCCGAGGGCCACACGCCGGCGGCTGGACAATGGGCTTATAAGCGGATGTGCCCAGTTAATTAACCTGTGCACTCCTTAGCCCCCAAACACAGCACCTACAGCCACCCCGTTAACGTAAAGAGATCGCCAGTTCTTTTTACCCTCCAAAGAACAAGGAATCTCCCAGTAGTAACCACCTTCTCCTCCTTACATTCTAAAGAGACTTACAGCGAGCACTAGATTATAGTGCTTAGACAAGGAGCTATCGCTCCAACCAGAATACCGCCCACAAGGTGTCTTTCCACCCACTCCTGGTTGGACAATAACCCCTCTCGACTCAATAAACACCCTGCAAAGTAGCCTCCCGCGAGGGGACTCCTTACAGTGCGTTACATGAGTCGTAATAAATCAACACTAAGATGGGATTACTCCTCGTCTGTGTTATCCAACAAGAGGCCCCAGATGATAGGCTCTCTCTCTCTCTCTCACAATGAGAACAACGAAGACAACGCCGACAAAACAGACAACGCAGAAACTACATCCCAAGACTCAAAAGCCTGACAATATCCAGAACCTCCTTTCGAGAACTTTCTGGATACTGAACCCTAGGTGGAGTTCACCGCCAGCTAGATGTTAATTATACTGCCAACACACTCGTCTCAGTTCTCGGCCCGGTAACCTGGTCCTTGTATAGACAGGGCCTTACTGTCTAGCTACACAAATTACCCCTGAACTAAACAGGCCAGTCTTAAAACCCACTCCCTTAAATATGAGGAGGTTACAGACGAAGTAATGCCAAATTGGGGAGAGCGAGCGTGCGTGATGTGTTCCTACAGGCAGTTGGTCGGTAACTGAATCTCAAACGCCCGCAACACCTAACTCTCGCTTCCTCAGGGAATGTTGCCAGATGTGGCTCCCTAATTGCAGGCCACCTCTTGGGCCGCCCCGCTCTCCTTTCTCCCGCACAACGTAGCCTAGTGAAAAACACTTGTCTTCACAAAATCATTGCTCCGCTCATAAGCAACCCAGAACAATGAAAAGCATATGAGAGGATGCAGAAAAGAAAAATCTACAAGACGAGATGCTTTGCAACGCAAAGAAGAAAGAAGGAAAGTCAGGAAAATTAGGAGAACGAGCAAGGAAGAATTAAAGTAAACACTGAGCAATAAACTCGCCTTAATACTTGCTGGCAACTCACCACCCGGCCACAGCTCGTCTGTTCGCTCTCTCTCTTTCTCTCTCTCTCTCTCTCTCTCTCTCTCTCTCTCTCTCTCTCTCTCTCTCTCGCTTCCCTCTGTGTCTTCCCGCCACATCTGGCCTTGGCTAGGACCACGTGGGCTGGTTACACAAAGACGTAACCCTCTTCTTGTCACGTAGACATGTCTCTAACACTTCCCGTGGGGTGGGGCCCGCAACACGCCCCCCCTTAAAGGAAAATTTTTATAAATCTTACAGACTTATAAAATTTTTAAGCTGTCTGAGTCATTCACTGGCTCGTGACAAACAGTCGGCCACAACATTGTCTACTCCCTTAATGTGGTGGACCTTCAGGTTATACTCCTGCAAGAGTAAACTCCACCGGGTGAGTCGCACATTTTAAAATTTGAACTTATCTAAAAATTGCAAAGGACTATGGTCAGAATAGATGGTGACTACGGAACCATAGGCCGGAACATAGATTTCGAAATGTTGCAGAGCCGAAAGAATGGCCAGTAACTTGCTCAATAACAGAGCAGTTCCTTTGGGCGGGAGTAAACTTCTTAGTGAAGTAGCAGACAGGGTGATTCACTTGGTGTTCGTCGGGCTGCATGAGAACTGCGCCCACCCTGGCCTGGCTGGCATCGACCGCCAAAGCAAAAGGCCTGGTGAAGTCCGGAGCCCGTAAGACTGGCTGGCCGCACAAGAGGTCTTTTACTTGGGAGAAGGCGCTCTCACACGCCTCACTCCACGCCTACTTCTTCCCCTTTTGCAAGAGGTCAGTCAAAGGTGCCAGCAAGTTGGAATACCCTGGCACAAATCGGCGGTAGTAGCCGACTACCCTGAGGAACCTCTGCAGAGCGCGGCGACAGGTCGGCGCGGGTAACCGCCTGATCGCCTCCACTTTAGCTTCGGAAGGAGTGATGTAGCCGTGGCCCACCAAATACCCCAAGTACTGGACCCGAGCCTTAACAAAGTCACACTTGTCCAGGTTGACCACCAACCCAGCCTCCTGGAGTCGTGCAAACAGTGCCTCCACGTTGTCAAAGTGGTCTGACCAACAGGTGTCATAGATAACCACGTCATCGATGTACACGACGCAGTGCTGGAGACCATCCACCACCTGGTCCATTAAACGTTGGAACGTGGCTGAGGCATTTTTAAGTCCATAGGGCATCACCTGGCACTGATAGACTGCCCCATTAGCCACAAAACTAGCTATCTCTTTAGCACGGTCCGTGAGAGGAACCTGCCAGTAGCCCTTCACCAAGTCCACCTTTGAAATAAACGTGGCCCCGTCAATACGATCCACTGAGTCATCCACCCGGGGCAACGGGTAGGTGTCGGCCTTGGTGAGGGTATTGACCTTCCTAAAGTCAATACAAAACCTGATCTTACCGTCAGGCTTGGGTTGAAGTGACAAGCGAACTCCACTGGCTATACGTCCTCTTAATCAGGCCGTGCTCCAACATATACTCCAACTCCTTCTCCACCAACTGCTGCTTCAGGGGATTCACTCTATACGGAGCCAGCTTGACTGGAGTGGACTCCCCCACATCAATGTCATGTTGAATCAGGCTTGTTCTGCCTGGGACATTGTTAAAGACAGAAGGGTACCTTCCCAACCGCCGAAGCATCTCCTGCTTTTGCACCTCTCCCAGGTGTTGCAACTTCTATTCAAGGAGCTGTTCTGCTCCCAGTGCTCCGCGGGGACTACAGGTTCTGAGCCAAGAACCTCGGTGGCCTCCTCTGCACGGCAGAAAAATAGAACTAAAGATGCCTCCTTCTTGGCAGAACTAAAACAACCCTCCTGGTTCTTTCTACGGAAGTAGGGCTTCAGCATATTTACATGGCAAAGCTGAGCCCTCTTACGCCGATCAGGAGTGGCCACCAGGTTGTCCAAGTCCCCCAACTTCTTCTCAACCACATAAGGGCCACAGTAACGGGCCGCAAGCGGCTGTCCTTGTAGAGGAAGCAACACCAACACCTCCCCTCTGCCGAGTCAGATACTTCTATGGGTGACTCTGCACTGCGGCAGTCAGCCCTCACACCTTGACTCACTGGAGAGCCCGGCTCTGGCTCCTCCAGTTCACAAATACTGCTCTTTTGTCGGTGACTCTGCTGTGTCGCAGTCAGCAGCCGGTTCCACCTGTCTAGCCTGAGACCGGGTGACAACCCCAACAACTTCCTCCTCACTGCCCTCCATCACCGGTAACCCTGCCTCATTGCAGTCGGCCCCTATAGCGGCACCTTCTTCCTCACCGCTGTTCTCTTCCGGTAGCCCCGCTCTATCGCAGTCGGCTCCAGGAGCAACAGCCTGTGTCACCCTCTCGGTCTGCGACCGGGTGACAACAGCAACAGGGTCGGGCACACTATGCCCCGACACCTCAGAGGTCTCACCTCCCGTAGGGGTGAGCACCCAAACTCTCCCTCCAGCTAGGTCATTCCCTAGCAGGAAATCAACACCTGCCACCGGCAGTTGTTCCGCCACTGCCACTTGAGCCGTAGTGGTTATCAGTAGGCATGATAGCCTAATCTCAGCCATCACAAACTTCTCGACAGCGTTGAGGCCCCTACACAACACTGCCTTTGAAGAAGTCACCTTGTCCCCGGTGACATTGCGGCACACAGACTGTTGTGCGCCCGTCTCGTAAGACAGTGACAGGATATTTGCTCCCGTCAATCTCAACAGTGCCCCCACACAGAAATGGGCGACACCAGTCCAGCTCCGAGTCAGCTGGAGTCACAGAAGCAACTACAGGGGGGGAAACAAGTGAGTCTGCCTGAACCCCCTCCTCACAATCCAACGCAGGCCCATCAAGAACCTTCTTTCCTTCATGAACCTCAGGAGCGAGCAGCCTCTCCTCACGACCCTGGTCCGGCCACACCAGCAAGGCAACTGGTTTCTGGGGTGTCTTGGAGGGGCCCACTGTCACTAGTTTAGGGCATTGAGATCGGAAATGCCCCTTGGCGTGGCAGTTATAACACCTGGGCTGGTTGTCATACTTAGGGGTACTAAAGGTCATCTTCCCTCCTGACCCTCCCTTTGGCCCTGAAGGGGCAGCGGGAGATTGAGACTTACCAAGCCCGCTTTTATTGCCAAAGCCGTGACTGCGGGGAGGGGAACGTGGAGCACCAGAACCAGCACTGCCACCGCCCCCTGGCCCTCGTGGTCCTCCCTCCTTGAATCCACCTCCAGCACGAGGCTCCGAGCGATGGGCTAACACATGGTCGTCAGCCCATGTGGCAGCCTCCTTCAGCATCTTAAAACGCTTCTCCCGCAGGAGAGGCACCAGTTCCTTATCAGCAACATTTATAAACTGCTCCATCACCATTAGCTCCTCCAGATCGCGGAGAGTATCCACTCCCTCACTCATGATCCATCTCTTAAATGCCTGCTCTAAATGGCGGACACACTCGAGGTAAGAATCACCAGGTCTCTTCTTCCCACCTCGGAACTTTAAGCGACAGGCTTCGGGCTGCAGCTCGTAGGCCCTCAAAATATCAGCCTTAAAGTCCTCATAGCTTTCTAGGTCTTCCACCGACATATTGTCGTAGGCCTCCAATGCCCTGCCTTTTAGCTTATTGGCCACTAGGCCAACCCATCTCTCTCTCGGCCATCCAAACTCAGCCTTCTTCTTCTCAAACCTTCTAAACCATTCTGCTACCTTCTGTTCATCAAAATCAGGGATGAGCTGTAAACTCCTTACCATCTGGCGCTCAACTGAGTTCTCTCCTTCTCCTTCCTTATGAGTTGAGTTGGCTCCAAGACTGGATCTTTCCCATTCAAATTCTCTGTGCTTCTCCACCTCCAACCTTCTGACTTCTAGATATAAACTTCTTGCTTCATTTCTCTCTTCAACCTCTAATCTTCTTGCTTCAACTTCTAATTCCAACTTCCTCGCTTCAGCTTCCATCTTTCTCGCTTCGTTCGCGGCTTCTATCTCCATCCTCTTCATTTCTAATTGGAATCTCAATTCCTCCGCCATTCCGGCTGACTGGAGACTGTCAGCAACACTGGCAGCTGGGCTCACTCTCCTTGAGCCCATCACGTTCTCATAAGAACTAACACGGCCCGTTGTATGCTGCAGGGGCTGTTCAGGCACTTCCTGAGCAAAATGCAATCGTCCTGTAGTACTATGCTCACTATCAGGACTAACAGGCCTCTCTTCACCTAGGCATGGCTGTTCACTAACGCCACGTACAGGGGCTGGCTTGGGCCGAGCCATCCTCAAGGGAAGTAAGTACATTACGTTGGTCTTCCATCGTTAGTGTGTGTGGGCTCACACTAACAACACACTAACACTGCTTTTCTACTCAATGTAATCCTTTAGAATCCTGGCGAGATCGCCAATTTTGTTACGGTCACACCGCAGGACACGGTTCTTATGCCCTAATGCCGGGTGTCCACTTATGAACAACCCAGTCACAACCACGTTACGGGCGTGTACGAATTGTAATGCTGATGTTTATACGTCCTTTTAACCCACCAAAGGACAAGGAAAGTCGACTCCTTAGAGGCCTCACCTCCCGTAGGGGTGGGCACCCAAACTCTCCCTCCAGCTAGGTCATTTCCTAGCAGGAAGTCAACACCTGCCACAGGCAGTTGTTCAGCCACTGCCACTTGAGCCGATCAGTGATCGGTGGACACGACAGCTTCACCTCAGCCGTCACAAACTTCTCGACAGCGTTGAGGACCCTACACAACACTGCCTTCGAAGAAGTCACCTTAGTCCCGGTGATATTTCGGCACACAGACTGTTGTGCACCAGTGTCTCGCAAGACAGAGACAGGATACTTGTTCCCGTCAATTTCGACAGTGCCCCCACACAGAAATGGATGACACCAGTCCAGCTCCGAGTCAGCTGGAGTCACAGAAGCAACTACAGGGGGGGAAACAAGTGAGTCTGCCTGAACCCCCTCCTCACAATCCAACACAGGCCCATCAAAAACTTTCTCTCCTTCATGAAGCTTAGGAGCGAGACGCCTCTCCTCACGACCCTGGTCAGGCCACACCAGCAAGGCAACTGGTTTCTGAGGTGTCTTGGAGGGGCCCGCTGTCACAAGTTTTGGGCATTGAGATCGAAAATGCCCCTTGGCATGGCAGTTATAGCACATGGATTGATTATCATACTTGGGAGTACTAAAGGTCATCTTCCATCCTGACCCTCCCTTTGGCCTTGAAGGAGCAACGGTGGATTGAGACTCACCGAACCCGCTCTTATTGCCAAAGCCGTGACTGCGGGAAGGGGAACGGGGAGCACCAGAACCAGCCCTACCACCGCCCCCTGGCCCTCGTGGTCCTCCCTCCTTAAATCCACCCCCAGCACGAGGCTCCGAGCGATGGGCTAACACATAGTCGTCAGCCCAGGTGGCAGCCTCCTTCAGCGTCTTAAAACGCTTCTCCCTGAAGAGAGACACCAGTTCCTTATCAGCAGCATTGATGAACTGCTCCATCACCATTAACTCCTCCAGATCGCGGAGAGTATCCACTCCCTCACTCATAATCCCTCACTCTTAAATGCCTGCTCTAAATGGCGGGCACACTCGAGGTAAGAATCACCAGGTCTTTTCCTTCCACCTCGGAAACTTAGGCGATAGGGCAGCAGCTCTTAAGCCCTCAATATATCAGCCTTAAAGTCCTCATAGCTTTCTAGGTCTTCCACCGACATATTGTCGTATGCCTCCAATGCCCTGCCTTTCAGCTTATTGGCCACAAGACCAACCCATCTTCCTTCTGGCCAACCAAACTCAGCCGCCTTCTTCTCAAACCTTCTAAACCATTCTGCTACCTTCTGTTCATCAAAATCAGGGATGAGCTGTAAACTCCTTACCATCTGGCGCTCAACTGAGTTCTCTCCTTCTCCTCCCTTATGAGTTGAGTTGGCCTCAAGTCTGGATCTTTCCCATTCAAATTATCTATGCTTCTCCATCACCAACCTTCTAATTTCTAGCTTTTTCTTTCTTGCTTCTCTCCTCTCTTCAGATTCTAATCTTCTCGCTTCTGCTTCTAATTCCAACCTTCTCATTTCTAGTTGGAATCTCAATTCCTCCGCCATTCCGACTGACTGGAGATTGTCAGCAACACTGGCAGCTGGGCTCACTCTCCTTGAGCCCATCACGTTCTCACAGGAACCAACACGGCTCGTGTTATGCTGCAGGGGCTGTTCAAGCACTTCCTGAGCAAAGGTTAATCGTCCTGTAGTACTATGCTCACTTACAGGACTAACAGGCCGATCTTCACCTAGGCATGGCTGTTCACTAACGCCACGTACAGGGCTGGCTCGGGCCGAGCCATCCTCGAGGGAAGTAAGTACAATACGTTAGTCTTCCATCGTTACAGTGTGTGTGGGCTCACACTAACAACACACTAACACTGCTTTCCTACTCACTGTAATACTTTAGAATCCTGGCGAGGTCGCCAATTTTGTTACGGTCACACCGCAGGACACGGTTCTTATGCCCTAGTGCCGGGTGTCCACTTATGAACAACCCAGTCACAACCACGTTACGGGCGTGTACGAACTGTAGTGCTGATGTTTATACGTCCTTTTAACCCACCATACGACAAGGAAAGTCGACTATCCCGTAGGACTAGTCTTCTCCGAAGGCCACTCGCCGGCGGCTGGACAACTAGGCTATAAACAAGAAGTGCCTGGTTAAAGAACCTGTGCACTCTTAGCCCCCAAACACAGCACCTACAGCCACCCCGTTAACGTTAAGAGGTCGCCAGTTTTTTTTTTAACCCTCCAAAGAACAAGGAATCTCCCAGTAGTAACCACCTTCTCCTCCTTACATTCTAAAGAGACTTACAGCGAGCACAAGATTACAGTGCCTAGACAAGGAGCTATTGCTCCAACCAGAATACCGCCCACAAGGTGTCTTTCCACCCACTTTTGATTTGGACAATAACCCCTCTCGACTCAATTAACACCCTGCAAAGTAGCCTCCCGCGAGGGGACTCCGTACAGTGCGTTATATGAGTCGTAATAAATTAACACTAAGACGGGATTACTCCTCGTCTGTGTTATCAAACAAGAGGCCCCAGATGATAGGCTCTCTCTCTCTCTCTCTCACCATGAGGACAACAAAAACAACGAAGACAACGCCGACAACGCAGAAACTACTTCCCAAAACTCAACAGCCTGACAATATCCGTAGCCTCCTTACGAGAAGTTCCTGGGCACTGAGCCTTAGGTGGAGTTAACTCAGGCAAGATGTTAATTATATCACCAACACACTCTCTTCAGCTGCTCTCGGCACGGTAACCTGGTCCTCGTATAGACAGGGCCTTACTGTCTAGCTACACAAATTATCCCTGAACTAACAGGCCAATCATAAAACCCACTCCCTTAAATATGAGGAGGTTACACACGGAATAATGCCAAATTGGGGGGAGCAGCAGAGCGTGATGTGTTCTGAGTGGCGGCACCAGGCTAACTGAGTCTCACTGCCTCCATCCAGCCCGGTTCACGCCACCAAAGGAGTGTTGCCAGATATGGCTCCCTAGTTGCGGTCTTCTCTTGCCGTCCCGTGCTCCGCCTCTAGCCTAGTGAGAAAAAAACACTTTCCTTCACTAAATCATTACTGGCCACAGAGACAATGTAGGACAATAACAAACATACCAGAGGAAGCAGAAAAGAATTTGCTACAAGACAAGACGTTTTGCAACGCAAAGAAGAAAGAAGGAAAGACAGGAAAATTAGGAGAACAAACAAGGAAGAATTAAGGTAAACACAAAGCACCAATATCTCTCATTATTGCTCTCGCTGGCAACTCTCCACCACGGCTGCTCGCTTTTCTCTCTCTCTCTCTCTCTCGTCTTCCCTCCTACCACGCCTGGCTGTGCCACGACACCCGCGCCTCCCTACCACCACGTGGTTCTCATAACACAAAGGGTGTAACCCACTTCTTGTCACGTAGACTCGTGAGGCTAACACTTCCCGCGGGGTGGGGCACGCAACAATATATATATATATATATATATATATATATATATATATATATATATATATATATATATATATATATACACATAGACTACACCATACTTGACTGGACACTCGAAATCTGACCTTTTGCAAACAGGCCCTACGGCAGATTTTTAGAAAAATCAAATAAAATACTTAGAAATAAGATAGGAACCTTAAATAAAAAGCAAACATTTCAGAGTGATGTGAAGAATATGTTTATGAGCAACAAAAACAAATTAGTCAACGTACGTCATCAGTGGGCGACATTATTAAATCCTAAGAAACCAAGAAAAACAAAATTTGCAATAATTTCCAGGAATATTGGAATTTCAATCTGAAAACACTTACATGCATAGCCCATGGTGTCTATATTAATATGCAATACCATAGAATACACCATACGTGACTGTGCACTCGAAATCGGGTCTTTCGCAAATGTGTTCTGAGGCGATTTTTTGTTTGTTTTATTTGAATAAAATACTTAAATCATCATAGAAACCTCAAACAAAAAGCAAACACCTCAGAGTGATGTGAAGAATATGTTTATGAGCAACAAAAACAAATTAGTCAACATACGTCATCGGTGGGCGACAATTATTAAATCCTGACACCAATAAAAACACCAAATTTGCAATAATTTCCAGCAATATTGGAATTTCAATCTGAAAACACTTACATGCATAGCCCATGTAATCTATATTGATATGCAATACCATAGAATACACCATACGTGACTGTGCACTCGAAATCGGGTTTTTCGCGAATGTGTCCTGAGGCGATTTTTTGTGTTTTATTTGAATAAAATATTTAAAATCATCATAGAAACCTCAAACAAAAAGCAAACACCTCAGAGTGATGTGAAGAATATGTTTATGAGCACTCAAATGGCTGGCCAATCCAGCCATAACCCCAAATCAATCGATATCAATAGCTAGTGTGACCACGTCTTAAAGGTTTGTTTCGGTCTTCCTCTTCTTCTTGTGACCTCTTTCATCTTGGGCTGCGTTCAGCGAGATGGGGGGGCGGGGTGAAGAATTTG
>JAXIVD010000146.1:177500-192500 GCA_036785275.1 Cancer borealis | reverse complement strand
TATGGTCCCCTCACACAAAGAAAAATAATAGAAAATTGGAGAGGGTGCAAAGAGCAGCCACCAAGATGGTACCGGAATTGAGAGAGTTGACATATGAAGAAAGATTGAGGAAACTGGAACTTCCTACGCTTGAGAGTAGGAAAGAGAGAGGGGACTTGATAGTAGTTTATAAAATGGTGAACAACCTGGATAGAATTGATGGAGAGTTGTTAAATCTGGAGGCCAGAAGTACAAGGGGACATGGAAAGAGGCTGAAGAAGGAGCGTTGTATCAGGGACATCAAGAAGTACAGTTTTCTGCACAGAGTGGTTGACACCTGGAATGAATTAAGTGGAGATATTGTAAACGCCACCAGTGTACACAGCTTTAAAGCTAAGTTGGATAAAGTAAGATATAAAGACGGGACAATATGAGATTACTTCCCTCCCGTAAACCACAACTAGGTAAATACATACACACACACACACACACAAATTTAATAACAAAACGTAAAGAAGAAAAGGATCTGGAAGTGATTATTCAAGTCACCCTGTCCCCGGAAAGGCATATAAATGGGAAATTTGGCTCAACGTATGGGTTGCTAACAAATATTAGGGTGGCGTTTCACTATCTAGATACAAGTATGATGAATAAAATTATAACCACCATGATACGGCCCAAGTTGGAATATGCAGCGGTGGTGTGGCCTGTTTGCAAAAGGTCAGATTTCGAGTGTCCAGTCAAGTATGGTGTAGTCTATGATCTAACCTATGAAGAGAGATTGAGAGAAATGAGTTTGCCAACAATGCAGGAGAGAAGAGAAAGAGAAGATCTGATTACAATGTACAAAATGGTAAATCACATAGAGAAGATTGACGGACAGGATTTGGTGACGGTCACTGGAGGTGTGGACAGAAGAACGAGGGGGCATTCAAAGAAGATTGTGAAGAGTCAGTGTTTGAGGGATATCAAGAAGTACAGTTTTCTTCATAGAACGGTGGATATTTGGAATGGCTTGGGTGAAGAAGTTGTCACAGCAACCAGTGTGCATACATTTAAGGAAAAGTTGGATAAATATAGTTATGGAGACAGGACA
Source organism: Cancer borealis (assembly GCA_036785275.1). Classification (NCBI taxonomy): domain Eukaryota; kingdom Metazoa; phylum Arthropoda; class Malacostraca; order Decapoda; family Cancridae; genus Cancer; species Cancer borealis. The sequence continues at coordinate 191,425 of JAXIVD010000146.1, read as the reverse complement.
TAATGAGCCCTGCTCGAACCCTGTAAATTACAACTAGGTAAACACACACACAAACACAAACACACACACACACAGACAGACACAGACAGACAGACACACACACACACACACTATTAGTGGGGGACTTTAATTGCAAGGGGGTAAACTGGGAGGAAATGAAAGTGAAAGGAGGTGAAGGGGTGTGGAGTGAGAAGCTGTTGCAACTGGCACTGGTGAATACGATGGACCAATGTGTGGACGAAGTCACAAGGTATAGAGGAGAAGAAGAATCATCAGTGCTTGATCTGGTGTTTACGAAGAGACCTGAAGTCAAACCGATTATTGAATATACAAGTCCGATTGGAAAGAGTGATCATGTGGTACTGGAAGTGGAAATGCAGGACATGAAGGCGATGAAATGGAAAGAGGATCATAAAAATGGAAGGTTGAACCATGCGAGAGCAAATTTTGAAGAGTTAGGGAAGTTTTTTGGGAATATAGAATGGAAGAATGTGATGAAAGACTTGACAGTACAGGAGAAGTATGAATTATTTCTGGAGAAGTATAACGAGGGAGTGTAAAAGTATGTACCTGTGTACAGGGTGAGAAAAAGTAAACATAGTTGGTTTAATGGAACATGTGTGGAAGCTAAGAAAAGGAAGGACAAAGCATGGAAGAAGTGGATGAAGAACTGAAACGATATCAACAGAGAGCAGTATAGAAATTAAAGAAACGAATATGTTAGAATAAGGAGAGAGGAAGAGAGAAGTTTTGAAAGGGATATAGTACAGAAATGTGAGAAAGAACCTAAGTTGTTTTACAGATACATTAATGGAAAGATGAAGAGCAGGGAGACCATTGATAAACTGGAGAGAGAAGGTCGGATTTATAAAACAGCAAGAGATGAGTGAACTTATGAACGAGTTTTAAATCTGTGTTTAGTGTGGAAGAGGAATTTGTAGAATCGATTGTAGAAGAGAGGCAGGACGGACTGCGGGAGGTAAGAGTGGAAAGACAGTAAATTGGAAAACTATTGGAAAAGTTGGATGTGAGAAAAGCAATGGGACCGGATGGAGTATCGGGCTGGACCTCAAGAGAATGTAGGGAGCAATTGGTGGAACCAATCTAGGATGTGATTAGCAGCTCCTTGAAGGAAGGAAAAGTACCAAGAGAATGAAAACGAGCTAATATTGTGCCGATTTATAAAGGAGGGAAAAAGATGGAACCGCTGAATTATAGACCTGTGTCGTTGACTAATGTTGTGGGTAAGTTATGTGAAATGGTTATCAAGGAAAGATGGGTAAGCTATTTGGAGGAGAATAAGGTGATAAATGAGAGTCAATTCGGATTTAGAAAAGGTAGATCATGTGTGACGAACTTGCTGAGTTTTTATACGAGTGATCGATGAAGTGCAAGACTGGGTGGATGCAGTGTACTTGGACATCAGAAAAGCGTTTGACAGAGTCCCACACAAAAGGCTGTTGTGGAAGATGAACCATATGGGAGGAGTGAAGGGAGTAGTGCTGGATTGGATGACAGATTATTTAAAGGATAGAGAAATGAGAACTGTGATTAGAGACACAAATTCAGAGTGGAGTGTAGTAACAAGCGGAGTACCACAGGGATCAGTACTGGCACCCATCATGTTCCAGATATATGTGAATGATATGCAGGAAGGCTTGAGTAGCTATATAAAGATGATGCAAAGCTGATGAGGGTAGTAAAGAGTAAAGAAGATTGTAAGGAGTTGCAGACAGATGTGGATAAGATTCATGAATGGAGCCTGAGGTGGAAATTGGAATTCAATGCTAAAAAGTGTCATGTGTTGGAGATGGGGAAGAGTAAAAGAAGACCCACATGGGACTACAAATTGGGGGACAATTTAATAACAAAAAGTAAAGAAGAAAAGGATCTGGGAGTGATTATTCAAGACACCCTGTCCCCGGAAAGGCATATAAATGGGATATTTGGCTCAACGTATGGGTTGCTAACAAATATTAGGGTGGCGTTTCACTATCTAGATACAAGTATAATGAAGAAAATTTTAACCACCATGATACGACCCAAGTTGGAATATGCAGCGGTGGTGTGGTCACCACAGAACCACAGAAAGATATAAGAAAGTTGGAAAGGATTAAGAGAATAGCTACAAAGATGGTGCCGGAATTGAAAGATCTAACCTATGAAGAGAGATTGAGAGAAATGAATTTGCCAACATTGCAGAAGAGATATGATTACAATGTACAAAATGGTAAATCACATAGAGAAGATTGACAGACAGGATTTGGTGATGGTAACTGAAGGTGTGGACAGAAGAACGAGAGGGCATTCAAAGAAGATTGTGAAGAGTCAGTGTTTGAGGGATATCAAGAAGTACAGTTTTCCTCATAGAATGGTGGATTTTTGGAATGGCTTGGGTGAAGAAGTTGTCACAGCAACCAGTGTGCATACATTTAAGGAAAAGTTGGATAAATATAGTTATGGTGACAGGACATAAGGAGCCCTGCTCGAACCCTGTAAATTACGAGGTAAACACACACACACACACACACACATTAATAACAAAATGTAAAGAAGAAAAGGATCTAGGAGTGATTATTCAAGACATCCTGTCCCCGGAAAGGCATATAAATGGGAAATTTGGTTCAACATATGGATTGCTAACAAAAATTTGGGTGGCGTTTCACTATCTAGATACAAGTATGATGAAGAAAATGATAAACACCACGATACGGCTCAAGTTGGAATATGCAGCGGTGGTGTGGTCACCACACATGAAGAAAGATATAAGGAAGTTGGAAAGGATTCAGAGAACAGCTACAAAGATGGTGCCGGAATTGAAAGATCTAACCTATGAAGAGATTGGGAGAAATAAGTTTGCCAACATTGCAGGAGAGAAGAGAAAGAGGAGATCTGATTACGATGTATAAAATGGTAAATCACATAAAGATTGACAGACAGGATTTGTTGACGGTAACTGGAGGTGTGGACAGAAGAACGAGAGGGCATTCAAAGAAGATTGTGAAGAGTCAGTGTTTGAGGCATATCAAGAAGTACAGTTTTCCTCGTAGAACGGTGGATATTTGGAATGGCTTGAATGAAGAAGTTGTCACAGCAAACAGTGTGCATACATTTAAGGAAAAGTTGGATAAATATAGTTATGGAGACAGGACATAATGAGCCCTGCTCGAACCCTGTAAATTACAACTAGGTAAACACACACACACAGACAGACAGACAGACAGACAGAGACAGACAGACAGACAGACATACACACACACACTCACACACACAGCGGCCTTTCCCCTTTTGATGGTGTCATCCACCGGAATTCTTTGACTCAAAACTCAGGACAAAACTGTCACATCAACACATTCCAAGTGAGGGAGGCGGGGGTTACCTGGTGTGGGATGTTTTGGCTACAAAAGTACAAATATATTTTATTATCCTTGCTAGTTAATACAAGTAATTTAGGTAGAACTTTTGCAGGTACCTAGCAACTGGTAACAGCTTCTCTTCATTTCACTTCAAGTACCGGCTTGGTGTATCAACACTTGCAAAGATTGTCTACGTAACATGTGATGCATTCTAAGAATGTCTACATGTCTGAGAAAAGTGAAAGTGATTGGCTCCAAGTAGCAAAGGATTTCTATGCCAACACATAGTTCCCAAACTCTATTGGGACTCTGAATGGAAAACACGTCCGCATTAATAATCCATATCATTGTGGTTCTACATTCAACAATTACAAGCAGTTTTTCTCCATTGTACTTATGGCATTAGTGGATAGTATTTGCTCATGACATGACAAAAGAAAAGAAAAGAAAATATTGCTGTAGATAATGTAGCTATAGGAAAATCCAGTGATTCAAATGTGTTTAAGAACTCAAATTTAGATAAAAAACAACACTGGCCAACTGAAGCTTCCAAGTCCTGATTCAATAAATATATCCATGTTTTTAATGTTTCCATGATTCTAATTTCTTTTCTATACATATTTGTTGCACCTTAGAATTAAAGATATGGATGTGTTGGAGATGGTGAAAGCAAACTTAAAATGTGGGTTTGGTGGGGTTAACAGCTACCCAAAATTTCTGACAAACCAAAAAAAATTATTCGTTCTCCTCCAGTAACAACACCTATGCTTTGTGAAATTTGGCAAAATATCCCGAGGGTTAAACTACTTTGTGCCGTACCTGACCAGGGAAGAAACAACGGATAATGGAAACTAACATGACGGTCGTGGAATTAGCTGATTATAATTACATTACACAACTGTTGTGCCAATGAAAAGTAAGTACACGACATTTGTGCGAATAGTTAATGAGAACTTATGTCATAAGTCGTGCATCTGGAATAGCTATTTGCACAAGTCGTGTAAATAAACTTTTCTGATTTTGTGCACGACAAACATATATATTATCGGTCATTAGATATACTAATGATTGTGCCCTTGCCACACATTCCAAAAATGTTCTACAATTCAACACAAAGTGTTGAATAGTCCAGGTTTATAAAAATGATTATCATCACTATTGCTGTAGATATACCATTAAAATGTTTATTATAAATATTATTGTTGTGGCAGCGCATTTAGTTGTGGAATGTGGTAGGGTAGACGTGTAGCTGTCTCGTAGTTCTCTGTGTGTCCAGATATGTGATGGCGCCCTAAAACCTGTGTATGTACGCTCGTCTGTGCGTGTATCACCCTAGATTCAAGTAGTGATCCTGTATGCTCAGTAGGAGCTTGCGATTGGTTCATTAGGGTCACTAATCACAGACATCCTAGCCATATGTGCGTTATATGTAGTTGTGTGTTCGTGTGTGTGTTTCCCCCTTTCACGTATCTTTCTTGAAAGTGTTTGGCCCAGTGGAGAGAGAGAAGGTAGCCAATGGAGACAAGGCAGAGCTTATAAAGAGACTTGCGGGTTGCGAGGAAGGGAGAAGGAGGCCAAGAGAGAGAAGAGAGAGAGAGAGAGACAACAGACAGAGGGACACAGCAGTGAGAGGCCGACTGAACGCGTGAAGGACCTTGGAGGGAAATGGACAGGGCTGGCCGGGGAAATGGCAACCGGGCTTCCTTAGGCCCTGCCTTCGCGAAGGGAGTAGCTGTATGGAGGCTGTTGCGTATTCTGGATGAACATCTTGTGGGGAACTGTGTACTCTGTGTGCTGCTGTGTCTGTGCCCTGTAAGCGTGCTTGTGTAAATATACAAGGAAATGAGAAGTGTGGTCTCAGTGTGTTTTAACTCTTTCCTATCACACCAAATCCCCGCTACACAGATCTAAGGAGGGCGTTACCTTAGGTAAGGAAAGGTAACATGCATTTAAAGGTTATTTAAAGAATTCACTCAGGATTATGTGAATATTGCCAAATCTATGGTGAGATTACGTAACATCGAAGCAGAAGAGGATAAAACAAGCATTGAGATAAAAGGAGTACAGTTGAAGGTGAGTGAATGTAAATTTTCAGTTGAGAAATTATCTGGAAAGATGAACACCGCTGAATCAACTTTCAATGAATGACACACGGAAAGAAACGATTTGAAGAGGGAAATAAATAAACTCAAGAAGGTAAATGATGATAGAGTAAAGGAGATTGAAAAGTTGAAGTGTGAAAACAAGGGAGTAAGGGAAGAAATGAATGGATGTAAAAAATCACTTGAAAATTTATTGGAGAGGATTAACACGGAGTCAAATGTCTATGAATTGAGTAAGGAGAAAAGTCATTTGAAAAATTAAATAGACAACGTCAAGAAAATAAATAAGATTGACTGGACGCAAATGAAGGAATTAAAGGACATACAAGAGACATGATCTCTTCCTGATGAATACGTTCCATTTTATAAAGTTCAAAATAAAAGGTGAAAAACAGTGGTTGAACAGAAAATGTAAAAGAGCTAGAAAGAGAAGAGATGAAACATGGAGGAGAATGAAAAGAAAACCGGTCCAGGAAAGGAAAGAATATAAACTAGAAAGGAATGAATATGTAAGGGTAAGAAGAGAAGAGAAGAGAAATTAAAAAAATATAGTTGACAAATTTAAAGAAAAACCAAAGCTGTTTTATAGATTTATTAATGGAAAAATAAAACACAAAGAAATTATAACTAGATTGAAAGAAAATAATGAAGTATAAGAGGACCCGAAAGAAATGAGTGAAGTGCTAAATAAGAATTTTCAGAAAGTATTTACAACTGAATCTGACTTTGAAAAGCCACAAGGACAAGTGAGGAAAAACGAGATATGGGAATTCAAGATAAGAAATAAAGAGATAGAAGAAATGATGAAGGAATTAGATGAAAGAAAAGCTATAGGAACAGATGGAGTATCAGGATACATATTGAAGGAGTGTTGACAAGAAATGGCTGAACCAATTCATGATATAATTGAGTGTTCTATTAAAACAAGAAAAAGTCCCTAAAGAATGGAAAAGAGCTGATATAATGCCTATTTACAAGAATGGAAACAAAGAACCACTTAATCATAGACAAGTGTCATTGACCAGCATAGTATGCAAGATATGTGAGAAGGTTATCAAGAAACAATGAACTGATTACTTAGAAAGAGAAGGAATAATATCAGATAGACAATTTGGATTCAGAACAGAAAGATCGTGTGTCACCAACTTAGTAAGTTTTTATTCAAGCGTAATAGATATAACACAAGAAAGAGATAGATGGGCGAATTGCATATATTTAGACTTAAAAAAGGCATTTGATAAGGTTCCACACAGGAGATTACTATGGAAGTTGGAACAGATTGGAGGATTGAAAGGCACATTAAAGAACTGGATGGAAGACTATCTGAAAGGAAGGAAAATTATAACAGTAATAAAGGATGAAAAATCTGAATGGAGAGAAGTGAAAAGTGGAGTACCAGAAGGATCAGTTTTGGCACCAATAATGTTTTTAATATATATAAATGACATGACAGAAGGAGTAAGCAGTTACATAAATTTATTTGTAGATGATAGAAGATTACTAAGAAAGATAGGAAACTACAAGGATTGTGAAGAGCTACAGAGTGATATAAACAAGATATATGAATGGAGCAAGACATGGGAAATGGAATTTAATGTAAAAAAAATGCCATGTATTGGAAATGGGAAAAAAGTGCAATGAGACCCTCATGGACGTATAAGTTAGGAGAAAATATTATATCAATAGCAAAAGAAGAGAAAGATTTGGAAGTGGTAATACAGGACAACTTATCACCAGAGAAACATATAAATAGAATATTTGGTGACACTTTCATGATGCTAAGGAATATACAAATGGCTTTTCATTTCCTAGATAAAGATATGATGAGAAAAATTATAACTACAATGATCAGACCAAAACTGGAATATGCAGAAGTAATATGGTCCCCGCACAAGAAAAAGCATGTGTTGAAATTAGAGAATTGCAACTAAGATAGTGCCAGAATTGAAAGACCTACCATATGAGAAAAAATTAAAAGAAATGCACTTAACAACATTGAAAGAAAGAAGAGGAAAAGGTGACTTAATCACAATGTATAACTTGATTAACAACCTGAAGGAAACAGATAGAAAAGGCCTATAATTAAGAAGAAAAGGAGAGGCTAAAAATTTGAGGGGACATAAGAAAATACTGCATAAAGAAATTTGCTTGAGATACAAAAAAGTACAGTTTTCCCCAAAGAAGTATAGATACTTGGAATGGACTGAAGGAAGAGGTGATAATGGCAAAGAATCTACATCAACTGAAGGAAAATTAGACAAATATAGGTACAGAGACAGGACCACACGAGTGTTGCTCAAGCCCTGTATACTATAAGCAGGTAAATACAACTATGTAAATACACACACACACACACACACAGCTGATGCACAACACAAACGACACCTTCAAGGGATGCTCTCTTCAAAACAGGCTTAGTTATAGTTCTATAGGGTCTGAGTTTGGTATAGTAGTGTGGTTCTGTCTACAGTAGAGGAAAGAACTGAAGGAAGAGGTGATAATGGCAAAGAATCTACATTAACTGAAGGAAAAACTAGACAAATATAGGTACAGAGACGCAGGACCACACGAGTGTTGCTCAAGCCCTGTATACTACAAGCAGGTAAATACAACTATGTAAATACACACACACACACACAGGTGATGCGCAACACAAACGACACCTTCAAGGGATGCTCTCTTCAAAACAGGCTTAGTTATAGTTCTATAAGGTCTGAGTTTGGTACAGTAGTGTGGTTCTGTCTACAGTAGAGGAAAGGTGATTTGGGAAGGTCATAACCATGGAAAGTCCATTATGTGAAGTGGTAATTGAAGTTCCAACCATCAAAATGGCCGTTATGGAGCCCGGTATTTAAAGGGTTCACTTAGGATGGTGTGAATATTGCCAAATCCATGGTGAGATTACATAACATTGAGGCAGAAGGGGATAAAACAATCATTGAGATGAAAGGAGTACAGTTAGAGGTGAGTGAATGTAAATATTCAGTTGAGAAGTTATTTGCAAGGATGAATGCCGCTGAGTCAACTTTCAATGAATGGCACATGGAAATAATAGATTTGAAGAAGGAAATAGATAATCTCAAGAAGGTAAATGATGAGAGAGTAAAGGAGATTGAAAAGTTGAAGTGTGAAAACAAGGGAGTAAGGGAAGAAGTGAGTGGATGTAAAAAATCACTTGAAAATTTATTGGAGAGGATTAACACTAATGTGTCAAATTTCTATGATTTGAGTAAGGAAAAAAGTAATTTGAAAAATGAAACAGACAACCTTAAGAAAGTAAATGATGAGAGGGTAAAGGTGATTGAGAAACTAACAAGTGAAAATGTAGCTTTAAAGAACATCCAAGGATTTTCAAAACAAGAGATTACAGAGGAATTTAAAGATTTTGTTAACTATGAAGTGAAACCTTGGAAATAAGAAAAAGAAAAGGATAAAATTAGCTCCAAAGAAATGGTAAGCAAAGTGAGAATGGAAAAAGAAGTGATTAAAGTATTAAAAACTAATGAAAACATTGTCAGAGACGCAGCAGAGAAGAAAAAGAATGTAATGATATATGGATTGAAAGAAAAGGTTATACCTATGAGAACAAAGAGAGAAAAAGAAGAAACAAAATGCATAAAGGAAATACTAAAACAATAACCTAAAGGATGAGGATGAGAATACTAAATTTGAGGAGGAAGTAATGAGATTAGGTCCATACATTGAAAGAGGTGTTAGACTAATCAAACTGAGACTTAAAACTCAGACTGCAACAGAGGAGATTTTAGCTAGGACCTACAAACTCAGGGACATCGCAGAATATAAAAATGTGTTAATTAAAATGAGCATAAATGAAGAAGAGACAACAATTTAAAGAATTGAAGGAAGAGGCAAAGCAGAAAAATTATGAAAGAACAACAGAGGAGAAAACAAAGTTTTTTTGGAGTAAAGAACAAGATAATGAAATGGTACATAAACAACAGGTATTAGAAAGAAAAGAAAATGAAATGAATGGAGCACTTACAAAAAGAAGTGATGAAATAAAAGTAATGTATACTAACATAGATGGAATAATTTCAAGAAAACTAGAGTTAGTAGATTATCTAAAAGAGAAGAAACCAGAAATTGTATGCCTAACAGAAACAAAACTATGTGAAGAAATTCAGACTAACATTGAAAAATATAATTATAATATATGGAAGAAGGATAGAAAAGACAAAAAAAGGTGGTGGTGTGATTAATTGATAAAATCTAAGATAAAAGTTAAAAATGTAGAGTATGGAAAAGATAAAGCAGAATTGATAAGTGCACAAATTAATATGAGATGTGGAGAAAGCCAAAAAATTGTAGTAGCATTTGTACCCCAAAAAACAAAAACTTGGGGTAAGGAAGAACATGAAGAAATAATAGAAGATATCCTAGAGAGCTTAGAAAAGATTATTAAAAGCAGTCAAAGAGTAACACTGGTGGAAGATTTTAACTGCAGTGAAGTAAATTGGGAGACATTTGAAAGCGGAGGAAATACATGGGGAAATAGATTATTGAGACTAAAGATGAATAATACAATGATTCAATGGGTAATTGAAAATACAGGATTTAGATGCAAAGATAAACCATCAAGATTAGATTTTTTATTTACTAAAGGAATAAATCTAAAAACAGATATTAATTATGAATGCCCCTTTGGATGGAGTGACCATGTTGTCCTGGAAATTGAAGTTAAGGGAGATATAAAAGACAAACAAGAGGAATCATATAAAAAGAAAAAAAGAAATTATACAAAAGCAAACTATACTGCAATGAAGAGATTTTTCAATGAAATTGACTGGACGCAAATGAAGGAATTAAAGGACGTACAAGAGAAATATATATCATTCTGATGATATACGAGCAAGGAGTAAAGGAATATATTCCATTTTATAAAGTAAAAGAAAAAGATTTAAAAAAAAGTGATTTAATGGAAAATGTGAAAGATCTAAAAAGAGAAGAGATGAATCATGGAGGAGAATGAAAAGAAAACCGATCCAGGAAAGGAAAGAAGAATATAAACTAGAAAGGAATGAATATGTAAGGGTAAGAAGATAAGAAGAGAAGAGATAGAAAAAAAATATATAGTTGACAAATGCAAGAAAGAACCAAAGCTGTTTCATAGATTTATTAATGGAAAAATAAAACACAAAGAAATTATAACCAGATTGAAGGAAAATAATGAAGTATATGAAGACTCGAAAGAAATGAGTGAAGTGTTAAGTAAGAATTTTCAGAAAGTATTTACACCTGAATCTGACTTTAAAAAGCCACAAGGACAAGTGAGGAAGTGAGATGTGGGAATTCAAGATCAGTAAAAAAGAGATAGAAGAAATGATGAAAGAATTGGATGAAAGAAAAGCTATAAGACCAGATGGAGTATCAGGATACATATTGAAGGAGTGTAGACAAGAAATGACTGAACCAATTCATGATATAATTGAGTGTTCTATTAAAACAGGAAAAGTCCCTAAAGAAGGGAAAAGAGCTGATATAATGCCTATTTACAAGAATGGAAACAAAGAAGAACCACTTCATTATAGACCAGTGTCATTGACCAACATATTGTGCAAGATATGTGAGATGTGAGGTCATCAAGAAACAACGGACTGATTACTTAGAAAGAAAAGGAATAATAACAGATAGACAATTTGGATTCAGAACAGAAAGATCGTGTGTCACCAACTTAAGTTTTTATTCAAGAGTAATAGATATAACACAAGAAAGAGATGGATGGGCAGATTGCATATATTTAGACTTAAAAAAGGCATTTGATAAAGTTCCGTACAGGAGATTACTGGAAGTTGGAAAACATTGGAGGATTGAAAGGAACATTGAAGAACTGGATGGAAGACTACCTGAAAGGAAGGGAAATGAGAACAGTAATAAAGGATGAAAAATCTGAATGGAGAGAAGTGAAAAGTGGAGTACCACAGGGATCAGTTTTGGCACCAATAATGTTTTAAACATATGTAAATGACATGACAGAAAGAGTAAGCAGTTACATAAGTCTATTTGCAGATGATGCAAAATTACTAAGAAAAATAGAAAACCACAAGGATTGTGAGGAACTGCAGAATGATATGAACAAGATATATGAATGGAGCAAGACATGGGAAATTGAATTTAATGCAAAAAAATGCCATGTACACCCAGTCCTCCAGTAACGCGGTCAACTGGGACTGGTACCGCGCTGCGTTATCGAAAACCGTATTATCGAAATATTAGTACATATGTAAATAAATTTACTTGGACTGGCCACTCGGCCAAAGTCCCACTTTTGACCAACATTTACCTAGTTATTGGGGTTAAGTCAACACTCATTTATTCCCACCTTTTCACACTATTATAGAAAAACATGAACCAATGTTATTGATCTGCTTCTGAATGTGTGGCAAGTGTGATGTTCCCAGTGCCCTTGTACTCCCTAGGCCCCCATAGTCACTATGATGTCGAAGGTCTTGCCGCTTCATCATCCCAGGCAGCCTGTGCAGCTGCTCGCGTTGGAGCTCCACCTTCACCTTGTATGTGCTCATCATCAGAGTCGAACCCACCAAAGTGAGATAACATCATCATCACTGTCACTGTCACTGTCGGCATCCTCAACACCTATCTCATGCTCTGATTCTTCGTGTTGTGCCCCCTCCTGTTGACATTGTTGAAAAAACTCTGGGATGCGTCGTTGCTGTCTGGCATTTACCCGCCTATTAAACATGTCCTTGTAGATAGTGATAGCATTGGATATTGAGACACCAATATTTTTGACACTCTCAGGATTAGGGTCCTCATTCTCCATGACATGTTTGGCAGTGTCAAAGAGTTCCAATAGACTGCAAAGGGTGTGGGTATTTGGCTCACCAGGCTTCTGTTCCTCGTCCAGATTCTCACGCCCTGCTTGTTGATCCTGCATTGCTTCTGCTTCCTCCTCTTACTGCATCTCCTGAATCTCGTCATCGAGATCAGGCTCTTGATTGGGCATAATTATATCCTGCAGATCTTCCTCAGTTATGTTCTGAAGTCCAGGAATGCTTCCGGCCACTGCCACAGCTCTCTCCACCACCTGCTCCACTGATTGGGGCTCACCTGGCAGGTCAAGTTTATGGCCCGGTAATCCCTTCAAAACATTCCTCCATGCGTGATGTATAGTTGCCTGAATGATTTCATTCCATGATGTAACCATTGCGTCGATTGCAGTCTTGATAGAGAATGACTTCCAAAACTGGATGACGGTCAAGGCACCTGGGGTGGCGGCAGGCTCTTCATCATCACTGGAATGACCCGCCACTGGTTGCGACACATTTGGGCCTGGTTGAGGTATCTGTTCAACTGGCTGGCATGGTTCATCCTCATCTGAGGTGATGTCAGATAGATCACTAGATGGATCTGTCGCCTTATCCAGCATATCAAAGATCTTCGTTGCATAGCCAATCTTAAAATTCAGAGGCATAAAGACGACCTTCACGTTGGGGTGTCTGTCAACCAACAAGGGAGAGCGTCCTGGGGCATTGTCGAGCAAAAACAGGATCTTGAATGCAAGGTTTTTGGAGTGACAGAAAGCCTGCAGATCTGGAACAAGGTGCTTGTCAAACCATTGAAGACAAAGTGGGCCAGATATCCAAGCCTTCTTGTTGATCATCCAGTAGATATTGAGCCTGTTCATATCTTGGTTCCTGTAGGCTCTTGGTTTATGACTTCTATAAACCAATAAAGGCTTCATACAACAGGTACCGGAAGCATTGGTGGTCAGCAACAGGGTGACACGATCTTTGGCTGCTTTAAATCCTTTAGCCTTTTTCTGCGACTTGAATATGTAGCTTCTTTGTGGCATTTTCTTCCAATATACCCCCGTTTCATCGGCGCTAAAGATTTGGTCTGTGCAATAACCCCCTTTGGTTATGATTTCCTGCAGGTACACTGGGTACTGTTCAGCAGCTGTATTATTGGCGCTTGCAGACTCCCCTCTCACTCCGACACTAGTCAGCTTGTGGCGCTTGACAAAAGAATTCAGCCAGCCTTGCGAACCTGAAAAAGCATGCGGATTCTCCACCCCAAACCTCTGGCAGACTTTTATGTACGTCTTAAGGGCATGATTGTGAATCATCCCACCACTTACTGGGATCTTTTTAGAAATCTACCTAGAGACATAGCGTGCGACACTCTTCTCGGTTAATTTCAACCATTTATTGGAGACTTTCTTGGCGCAAAGACTTACTGGATCAGGCCGCCCTCTCAAGACCTTCTTAATGTCCTCACAGTTTTTCGACATAGTTCTTATGGTTGACTCGTTGCATTCATGTTTCCAGGCCATATCTGCTTGACGTTTTCCACCTTCTATCTCCTTGATAATAGTCAGTTTCTGTTCATAGGTAAAAACCTTCCGTTTTCGTGGCAGCTGGTTGGATGGCATGGTGGTTAGGCAAGTCGGGATAGGTTGGGGAGGGGGTCCAGGGGCGGTTGCGGT
>JAXIVD010000146.1:135000-175000 GCA_036785275.1 Cancer borealis | reverse complement strand
CGGATGACAGCAGATTGTCATGAGGGATGCACTCCCCCCCCAGCAAGGTGGGCAGGTCCAAGGTGATGATGTTTAGGACGAGGAGTTGGCTTCTAAGAACTATTCGGTGGGAATACGAGCAGGGACACTGCAGCATGAAGTGTTCAATTGTTTCCTCCACATTCCTGCATCAGGGGCAGTAAGGATCGGGTGACAGTCGTAAGGGGTATAAGTGAGCTGAGAGTTGTGTATGTCCATTGTTCAAGATGGAGACGGGCTAGAGCAGCATCTAAACATTTGCCTTATCCATAGTTGTGGAGAGGACGACGTAGGATATTGTCCCATAGAGGTGGCACAGAAGGCATTGCTGAGTGTGTTGTCCCAGGTAGAGTAGCATATTTGTGAGATGAATCTTTTTGCTGTGGAGAGAGGCAGTGGGAGAGGAGTGATGTTTACCTCGGTTAGGGCCATCTTGGCAGCAGCATTAGCTATCTCATTCCCTTTGATATTTCTATGTGAAGGCAGCCATTGAAGGGTTACTTCCCATCCTTGTGTGGTGAGGTTGATGAGAGCCTGTTGTATACTGTGTACTAAATTTGTTGATGTTAATGGGTGGCGGGAGAGGAGATGCAGCGATGAGCATGAGTCTGTATATATGACCGACCGACTGGCAGCTGGTGTAGGTGATGTGTAGATATACGAGAGCTTGACTGACGGCAAACAACTCAGCAGCAACCACATCAGTTTTGGGGGGCAGCCTCCAGGTCTTGCAGATGGTGTTCTGAGGGGTCATATATGGCATCAGCTGTGGAAGGTAGGGATGGTGAGTGGGATCCATCTGTGTATATCTTGTGGTGGCTATGATATCTGGTGTGGTCCAGCTGAAGGAACAGTGTCGTAGCTAGGATGCTTGCGATGTTCTTGGATGTAAGATCTGGTACGTAAAGAGCAACCATACTTGTGATGTCCTTCCATGCTGGGATGGGGGAGTGTGGCCTGGTAGGTTGTAGTTGAGGTGGTGCTGTCCTTAGGGCTCGGACTAACAGAGGCTGTCTTGATCCTGGGAGCCAGACTGGTGACAATAAGTTCATCCCAGAGTTAGCGTATAGAGTGATGAGGGGATGTGGTGGAGGCAGTCATTATATGGAGATGATATTGGCAAAGCGTGTATTTTCTATGGGTGGCTAAGGTTGGGATGCCACTTTTTGCATTCAGGGAGACTATAGGTGAGGACCTCATGACTCCCATTGAGATCCTAAGAGCAGTGTTGTGATTATCTATTTAGTTGCGCTGCATAACAGCGCACACTCCTTACTTCGCGCTCACTGTATGAGCGCTTTGCTCATACACCAACCAGTATATTTGTTTTTTAGATCTTTTTGTTATTCATAGTATCTATATTTTTGTTGATAAAATAACAGACGCGATCGGACAGCCGAAGCAAGAGGACGTGCGTGTCCCTCCTCCCGGTCAACTCAGGTAAGTCAAGTCGGGCCGCGGGTTGGACCCGACCACGTGTTCTTTCGAGCCATCGATGGCCTCCTCCAGTGTAGCTACGACCCCCACTGTGTCTGGGAAGGGGAAGCGGGCCTTGGATGTATCCATCTCCGACTCCCCGCCGAAACACTCTACACCCAAGAAGGCCACCCGAAGCCTCGAGCGTGAGCTGGAGCATGCTGGCGAGGCCATCAGTGATAGTGATAATGTTAGTGAAGCGAGCAAGGCCCGCCTAGTGATCGACCTCCCCTTGAACGAGGGGCAAGACCAGCATGAGGTGGAGCAAGACCAGGGCTGGAGCCTCGCGGGGAAGACTCGCCACCAGAACCCTCGGTCTGCCCCAGGGACTGTGTCGCGTCCTCTCCAGGATCAGCTCATGATGCTAGAGTATTTAGAAATTGCTCTTTGCCCACTTTGTTGGATAATGATAATCTTCCTAGGCAATATCATTTACTGGGAGATTCCGTTTACACCCTAGAACAATAAATGATTGTTCCCTACAGGAATAATGGACGTCTGCTTCCCTGGGAGAGAAATTTCAATAATGTTTACTCTTTTACATGGGTGGTAATAGAGAGCTTTTATTCCCAGACGCCCCGACCTCATCAGTGACGTAGGTATGACTCTTGCCTCGTGATAGGATGGCTACTCTCGGCTCTCTACGCCCGTCCCCAGCATCCCCCCCCCCATGCTTTCTCTCCCGCTCGCCACCCCATTGCTTTTTCTCTCCTGGGCTCTCACTGCCTCCCTCCTCCCTCCCTCCCATCCCCCCTTTTTTCTCTCCCTCCAATCACCCCCTTTACTCCCTCCCCATCCCCTTTTTTTCTCTCCCTCCCACACCCCTTTCGTGTGAGATATAAAACATTTGAACCAGTTACAAATTATAACAAAATAGTAAGAGAGAGAGAGAGCGAGAGAAAAAAGAAAAAAAAGAAAAGAAGACAAAGAAAAGAAAAATCTATAAGGTCACTGGACTACACACACAAAAAACACACACTATCTATCTATCTATCTATCGAGAGAGGAGTGTCGATTGCGGAAAAAATTAGTGACTCCAAATGTTGTAA
This sequence comes from Cancer borealis, assembly GCA_036785275.1. Classification (NCBI taxonomy): domain Eukaryota; kingdom Metazoa; phylum Arthropoda; class Malacostraca; order Decapoda; family Cancridae; genus Cancer; species Cancer borealis. The sequence goes on along the minus strand of JAXIVD010000146.1, from coordinate 172,457 downwards.
CCTTATCCAATATCACCATCCTACCAGAAATCACTAAGGAAAACTGAGCCTACCATCGTGATTGTTATACATTGATGCATATTATGAGTATAAATTGATTGCAGTGTGAATGTGCCAATAATACGATAATCTAAGGGAAAGAAGGGTGCATACAGAAATTTTCTAATTAAACTCGCTATAACTACCTTAGTTTTACATGCCTTGTATTTTCAATCACTGATTCGAGTTCTGCAAACTTTGCTGATTCCTACTGTTTTGTAACAAATAGTGATTGAAAAAAATGATGTTAAAATAGCCCAATAATGTTGATAGATAGTGTGTGTGTGTGTGTGTGTGTGTGTGTGTGTGTGTGTGTGTGTGTGTGTGTGTGTGTGTGTGTGTGTGTGTATGCGTGAAGGTTAGTGATGAACAATTTTTCATAATTTATGGATAGTTTTATTTTTATTTTTAGTATCATAATAAAAATAAGGGTAAATAATTGAATTTCCATTTCCCTGAAAACAATGTTGCTATAGTAAAACTTAAATTAATGTAAATATGAGGCTCGGATTGGCTCTTGCTTTGCTATATGATGTGTTAGTGTGTTATAATTAGTGTTAATTCGTCGCACCCACCACCCTTTTTCTCTCTCCCTCTCCCTTTCTTTATTTGCCTCCCACTCACCCCCTTTCTCTCCCTTCCTCCCCCCACTTTTTTTTTTTTCTCTCTCTCTCTACTTTCCTCCCTACCCTCACCCCCATTTTTTTTTCTCTTACTATTTTGTTAAAATTTGTGAAAATTGATTTGTGAACTTTGGTTCATGTGTTTTATTTTGCGCTTTTTCTTTTTTCTTCCTAGTTTGTGTTTGATTAGATTATACAGTTTGGTTATTGTTTAAAATGTTTTATTTGTGCAAATTTATAGACTCAGATATAGTGAAATGCAGAACACATTACTGCTAGTATCGATAAGAATAAAAAAAAAAAGAGAAAGAAAAAAGAAAAGGAATTTCTCTTCTCACCACACACACACACACTGAATGCTCTATATTATTGAGTAATGAACTAAATTAACAACAAGTGCTGCTATAATCAAAAAGAACTTTCGCGTCTCATTGAACACTCACTTTGTGGAAGATAAACAACAAGGAAATAACGTTTCTTTAAGCCAACAAGCAAATAATAAAACTCCGGTACTCCTTCCTCTCCTCTAAGGCAATTCCCTCCAGGCTGCATCTCCGTTCCGCTGCCGTTCACCCGAGGGACTCGTGACAACAGGGAGAGAAGGGGAATGGAGGCTACACACACACTTTTCCAGGATTACTCGGTGTTCGAGACGCGTGGAAACTGCACCAGAATAATATGTTAAACTTTCCAAGCTGTTGATAATTTGTAAAGAGTCCGTAACGCACGCACAGCTAAACTTTGCAAATATATTTCCTCTTATTATTCTTATTTTTATCGTCTTAAACAAATACATAAAAACTTTTCAATATAATGTATCTATTAACTGAGATGAGGAATTTTAAAATAGCACAACCATTTCTATTTCTAAAGCAATTGAAGAAACAAAAGTGAATCAAGTAGGAGTTGGCATCACCATAACGCTGCTTACGGTTAACAGAGTTCCACAGTCTAAGTGACCCCATTCAGTAGGTACTCAGTAGTCTCTTCTGTGATAGACGAGAAGATAGAAGTGTATAAATGAATTAATATCAATCATCGTTAACATGCTATTTTTATCGGGATCGTCATTACAGTAAACAAAATATTAATTAGATAATTACACAAATTTATTTGAAATTTCATTCATAGTACAAATATTATTTTTTCTTATGCGACACTGTCTCTCTGGCTCATACACGCACACACACACACACACACACACTCCTTTTCAATGGGTTTTAGCAGTAGAAACAAAATATTTATTAGCTCATATGCACACACACTCCTTTTCAATGGGTTTTAGCATTCGCCAAAGTTCTTTGCCGTTTGGGGGCTTTCTCTGATGACCCAGTACTTTTATGTCTCTTTGTTGAAGGAGCTGCCTCTCTTGGCATACCAACTTGTTGGTGAGACACTGATGTCGGCTGGCATGGAATTTCCCCCCTAGAAGCTTCTCTGAAGACCAACGCAGAAGGTTGCATGCATTCAAATATAGCATTTAAGGCGTTAGAGGAGCGTACTGCTCTGAGTTTCTTTTGAAAGGAGTCCAGAGCTGACTGTGTGTCTTTGTCAGCATACTCCTCCACATATTTCTGAATATCTTCAATCAGGCTGTTGGTGTCTGTGGCAGGAGTAGGCTGAGGCTGCGACAGTGATGCGGGAACATTTTCACTCTGGGGTTGCTGACTATTCGCCTCACTGCCTCCAGGTACCGGTACCATGTCATCGATTTCTTTGTTGTTACCAGGCATTGTGTCATCGATTTTGGCATGACATCTCTCTGATGACACAGAAGTATATTTCCCAAAGACAGACAAGTCAAGAGATGGTGTCTTTTCGCCCATCGCCACGTAGACTAGCCACCGGCGAGACTCTGGTGAGTCAATGAAGGCCTGCGGAAGTTCCAAGGATTCACTCTGTGCGCAAGCTACTTGGTGCTTGCATATGCAGCCTGTCTGACTCTGCGGACATTCGCAAAGTCCAACCTTCATATTCACAACATATACGACACCAGTGTTCGATGAACTTGATACTAAGTATTGTTCATCATCTCTCTGAATCGAGAACGTTTCATTGGTTGGCTGTAGCTTTGCACTTTGGTGTTTCCTCCCCAAGACCAAGTTCAACAGCCGGTTCTTCATGTAAGAGTCAAATACCTCATTCATATAAATAAGGAGATGACATGTGTTGAATGCCTTGCATCTGGAAGAAGTAAATTAATATATTAAAAAAAAAAAAAAAAAAAAAAAAAAAAACACCCAGAAGCATGCAGTCCACTGATATTAATTTTCCATCGAATGCATTATTTAGGATGAAGTTAAAATCATATATATATATATATATATATATATATATATATATATATATATATATATATATATATATATATATATATATATGCATATACTTATTACTTACCTGTTGAGAACAATATCTTTGAATATGCACATTGTTGATTCAGCAAAATTGTTAGTGCCAGCGTGGTGGTATATGCTCCAAAATTGTTGCTGCTCGACCAATTTGGAAAGATATCTGCAATAAAGGATTTTCAGGACAGCCAGTAACTAAATAAGCTAGATGATTAATGTATATTTAGTATTCTATAATATGAATAACAAGTATTATAAGAACCTAAAAATACTTACTTGGTGTAGGACTTGTGTTTTAGAGAATGTTCCCCAGACAAGTATGCTTCCCACACCTTTGTGAACTCAGAGTCAGTTTTGGCATACATCAGTCTCTGAGCCACGTTCATCAGGTTTGGGCGGTCTTCCTTTGTTACAGAGCCTGAGGTACGAAGCCATCTCCACACCTGCTGCAGCAGATGGGAAATACAAAGATATTGTTTGGCATGCGGCCAAACATTGCGGAGAGCTTTCTTTTCTGCTTCGCTGTTGTCTGTAATGAAGCAGTCTGGTTGATTTTTCCCAAAGAAGGCAGCATCTCCCACCACATCTTTGAGTAAGCCAAAACCTGTAAAACAAAACAAAAAAAATACATTAACATAACCAAACATAATAAAATTGATTGTTGTAGCATTGAAATGCATTTGGGTAACGTATAAGATAATTAACATTTTCATTATCATACCTTTTGTGTAGGACATTTCATCTTGCGATGATGAAAAAATCACACCAAGTGGCATGGCTCCAACTGGACTGGCACAAAGCAGTGGAGTTACAGCTGTGTTCATCTGGTTCACATGACTGGTAGTATCCACAAAGACAGCTTCACCAGCTTCTCTAAACTCTTTGTGGACACGCAACATAAATTCTGTTGCCAACACCACAACAATTCTGTTGCCATCTTCATCCCAAGCTATCTTTGAAGTAGGGTTATTTTCTGCATACCTTTTTATGGCAGTAAACATATCATAGTCTCCTAGACTACCATGATTATCAGCCAGCCAAAGTTCTCTGAGGTAGGAAGCAACACGAGGCAGAGGGTTGACGCTGTTGTTGGCCATGTCAGACAAGTTAAACACATTTCGCTCATGATGAACTCGCCTTGCCTGAGCCACAGTCATGCCTGCAATGATAAGAGTCAAGGAGATGAGTAAATTCTTCTGTTCATTAGACACACTGTATTCAAGAAACAATAATATGCTTTCTAACTAGGTACATGCGCCCAAAAAACTATCGGCACCCCTACCGTAGGAAGCATTATCAGACACAAACTTATATTTATGGAAAATGACGTATTTGTTGGTAGCATTGAGTGCCACTGATGTTGCAGTTGCCACTCAGTAATATCTAGCCACGGTGTGCGGATATTCCAAGTCGCCTGGCGATCTCTCCATTGCTTCGCCCTTCTTCGTGAAGAACGATGATGGTTTGACGTGATTCTGGTGAGGTTTCCATTGTGACTGATACACTACATAAAAATTTCCCAATGATATTGACATCGTTTCGAAAAAAAGTTTGAATCAGGGTTCATTACTCAATTCTCGTTTCAAGTGATCCCATTCAATACGTGATAGTTTTGCAATGCCACTTAAGGAAAGTGATGTTTATATTATATATCTACCACACTGCTAATTATTTCCCAATAATATTGAGAAGCTTAACTTCAGAATGACTCAAATGAAATATAGAATATCAGTTCATGACGCACAATTCTCTCATCAAATTTGCTTATTCCGTCCAGTTTCTTGATAGCTTTGAACTTAACATTTTAATTATCACTCTCGTGACCTTCATCTGTGTTCTTATGTGTAAATAATATTTTACCGACAAAAATAACTATTCATTAGAACAATAGGGTACTAACGACAGTTCCACCATTTTTTATGAATGAGGCAGGCATGCCAGTCTTACCGAATGAACTAATGCGAATGATTTCGTACTTCATCGCTCCCTGGGATGCCGATAGTTTTTTGGGCGCGTGTACATCAATAATCTTACCAGCATCAAAGTAATTCATAAATTCCTTTTTTGTTTCTGGGAGTATCTTAAGTTGCCTCAACGCACTTGCTGACTCAGTGCTGTGGTTGTGTTCTCCTATAATTCTGACAATGCATGGATAATCCTGGATGTATTTGTCATGCATCATGTAGTAGCTGGTAACAGGCTTTACTTTGATTTGCAGACTGAAGGTGCATCTGTCGAAAAATTGATACCATGTGACACAAAATGAATTATTGAGTAGCACTTAGTTAAACTTTAAGAAATATATCTGATAAATATTAAGTGATCTTACCCCGTATATATTTTCTTTATTCCTTGACTTGTTTTGCAGCCGTGTTGGCACTTATAATTGTGCTTCATCAGGAGTTTCTTTTTTACTTTAAATTTCTCTACTACATTTAATGAAGTCTTGAACTTCTTCATATAAACTTGTAGCCACTGCATAGCACGCTCCACCGTGCTTGCATTTGTTCGTATTTGGATTATATGTTCTTCACTTTGGTCTATTATATTTTTGAATCCATCAAAATCAAAGTCCAACGTAGTGCCTGAAAACAAAATTATAAAATAACACACACACACGTTATACATTACGTACCTCATCAACTATGTGAATATTTTGGTGAACAATGAGGAGATGCTATTAGTTAGATTTACCCTGCATTCCTATAGGAATTCTGAGAAAGCTATAACTAAAATGCCTTTAAAGTCAGTGATAGACATGACCGCTGGTGAAGTGACAGACAATGTTACTATTCAGTGCCGCTTTGAGCAAACTGCTTGTATAATCTGTGTTGACCTCTCATTGGCTGCTTCCGGCAATCAATGAGATGCTCCATCGGCAGAATCACCTCTGACAAAATTAACACAGACATACGAACAAACTAAAACTACATATAACACACAAACTTACACACTAACATTTCATATTGCAAAGCATGAGCCAATCCCAGCCCTCTATTTACATAAGTTAAGTTTTACTATAACAACATTGTTTTCAGGGAAATGGAAATTCAATTATTTACCCTTATTTTTATTATGATACTGAACAAACAAAAAAACCAAGATCCATAAATTATGAAAAATTGTTCGTCACTGGCTTTCACGCATACACACACACACACACACACACACACACACACACACACACACACACACACACACACACACACACACACTACACATACACACACAAACACACACACATACCGCACAACAGACACACACACTTACCACACAAGACACACACATGCACACATACATACACACACACTATCTATCTACCTTATCGGGCTATTTTAACAACAATTTTTTTCTATCACTATTTGTTACATAACGGTAGGAATCAGCAAAGTTTGCAGAACTCGAATCAGTGATTGAAAATAAAAGGCATGTAAAATTAAGGTAATTACAGCGAGTCTAATTAATCTAATTAGAAAATTTCTTTATGCACTCTTTTCTTCCTTAGATTATCGTATTATATGAACATTCACACTGCAATCAATTTATGCTCATGATATGCACCAATGTATAACAATCACGATGGTAGGCTCAGTTTTCCTTAGTGATTTCTGGTAGGATGGTGATATTGGATAAGGTTACAACATTTGGAGTCCTCAATTTTTTCCCGCGATCGGCACTCCTCTCTCTCTCGATAGGTAGATAGATAGTATGTGTGTGTGATCCAGTGACCTTGAAGAATTTTCTTTTCTCTCTCTCTCGATAGTGTGTGTGTGTTTTTGTGTGTATGTGTGTGTGTGCGTGTGATCCAGTGACCTTGAAGATATTTTTTTTTCTCTCTCTCTTACTATTTTGTTATAATTTGCAACTGGTTCAAATGTTTTATATCTCACAGGAAAGGGGTGTGGGAGGGAGTAAATAGGGTGGTGGGAGGGAGGGAGAGGGAGGCAATGAGAGCCCGGGAGAGAAAAAGCAGGGGGTGGCAAGCGGGAGAGAAAGCAGGGGGCATGGCGTGGAGAGCCGAGAGTAGCCAGCCAAGGACGAGGCAGAGTCATGCCTACGTCACCAGCGAGGGCAGGGCGTCTGGGAATGTGATGAAGATTTCAGAAATATGCTGCCTGGCCTGGTAGAAGTTAGTGGGGGGAACTTGACTCCATTCTTGGCGAGACTTCAGAGGTGTGGTCAGGGATGGAGTCAGGATTAGAGTCCGAATCTGACACAACCATAGCAGGCCTCTTACGTCCAGACACACCTGAGGGACCTTCTATAGGTGAGACTTCAGAGGTGTGGTCAGGGATGGAGTCAGGATCAGAATTCAAGTCTGACACAACCATAGTAGGCCTCTTACGTCCAGACACGTAACTTGATGGTCCTGCTATACGTGAGACAGGTCTGGGTGACACAGGTCTTGGTCGGAAGAATGAGGTGGTCCTTGCCTGTTTCATTTTGTTGATAATGACCGCATATTCATCCCGATATTGCTGCAAAATGCGATCAATCTCAATTGCGTTTGATGCCCCATGACCCAAGTGAAGTTCTAACATTGCACTTTTCAAATTCTCTTCAATCTCGATCACATTTGCTACACTCTTCATACCAGCTTCAGGTACCTTTTCTTCAACCTGTTGTTCTTCCTCTTCTGCTTCATGCTCTTTCTCCATTCCCGAGATGATGTCATTAATACTAAACTCCGCATTGCCACCTTCAACTACCTCCCTCATTGCCTCCTCTGTTACCTGGGCGAACATTCTACCAACACGATGCAACTCGAACAACATATCTTCTCCCTCTCTTGTCTCTCCTTCATGGCCAGTGTCCTTGGGCAGACCTAGAATTGGACGCCAAGCTCGAACAATTTGTTCCTGGGATACATCACGCCAGACAGCCACACAATTATCCACTGCATTTTTTATGTTGTAGGACTTCCACCACTCCTTTATAGTTTTTTCTGTTAATTCCTCCTCTTCTATTATGTCCAGGTTCTCAGCCCCACCCTCACGTTGCAATACCTGAGCTAATGTAGTGCCAGTACCCTCTCTCAGCTGCCGATAGGTCCTCGTATAATACTTTTTTTTTGAAGGAGGCAATAACCTCTTGGTCGAGAGATTGTGTGACTGATGTGGTGTTCTTGGGGAAGAATATGACTTCAATTTCTGGATGGCGGCCCTCCAAAACAGCTGTATGACCTGGGGCGTTGTCCATTGTCAAGAGGACCATTGACAAAACATTGTTCATGTAAAAACATATCTTACAATTTGCTAATTTACTATTATGTTAACATATTATTACAGATTATCTATATCGTTTATTTCCTAATTATCTCCATTCAAATTATTTTTCTTAATGGCATGAAGAGAAGAGATAGAAAATAAATTGAGCCTGTCTATATGCAAACATTGGAAAAATAAAATTAAGTGTTAGGTCCTTATATTCGCACGACCGTAGTGTACTTACTTTTTCATCAGCTATTCGCACGAGTCGTATAATGTAATTCTAATTGGCTAATCCCACGACCGTCATGTTAGTTTACATTATTAGTCGAGATTAGCCAATTAGAATTACATTACACGACTGTCGTGCAAATGGCCAATGAAAAAAGTAAATACTCGATGGTCATGCAAATAGCTGATGAGAACTTATGTCACGACAGTCGTGCATATGAAATAGCATATGGAATAGCTAATTGCACGACGGTCGTGTAAATAAACTTTTCTCATTTCACTTCATTGAAATCCATAGTCATAGTAAACAAAAAATTAAAAAGGTATATCTAATAAAAGTAAATTCTTTCATAATTCAATACAGTAAACCCTCTCTAAATCGGATTAATTGGGGGGAACCCCTTGTCAATATATCCGAAGATCCGATTTATCCTGCTGCACACACAAAATCACTAAAACACTTTTTAGCATCCAAACTTAATACGTATAGTACAGATAATAATTGTATTTTTAAACTTACCTGTATTTATGTATGTTACTTCTATGCTCCGTCATCAAATATAACTTCTGGAATCTCGGGTGCAGTGACGGGAATTGTGTGTGTGTGTGTGTGTATTTGAAAGCTGAAAGAGCCGTTTGGGAGCCGGCTCTATTGAGTAAACGAGAACGAAAGAATCGGCTCCCTGAAAAGAGCCGGAATTCTCATCACTAAAACTGACCGAGGAGCAATGTGCATCAGCGTGGGTGGCTGGTTTGACGGGAAACTATACTGGATGCCCGCCGCATATATCGCCGCCGTCCGATTTAGATAAAAATAATCCGGTGGCTATATAGAGTCCGATTTATCCGATATCCGACTTATAAATATCCGATTTTATAGAGAGTTTACTGTAGTAATCTTTGTATAAAATGTATTCTTACTTCTTTGAAAAACAATGCACTTAATAGTCACAAAATTGAAACAAATACCACACTGAAACATATTTAATGCATATAATTACAACTACACTACTACAGTAGGCCTACACTGTAACACATCAATTTATATAACTCCAGCAAAATGAGAGGGGAGCAACTTCCTACTGACTTACATATTTTTCAGTTTATAAAATGAAATTTAAGCTAAAACTTATGTAGTTGAAAAATGCAAGTTCATTAAAGACAGCAAAATATTGTAAGTCTGGAACCACATAACAAATATTGGCTTTTGCTGCAAACAGATCTATAAAACTACATGTTCATGAAATATATCCAGAAATTCCACTGCAGATAGATTTACTTTCTACTGACATTCCTGTTTAAGATAGAATACCGTGGTACAACCAGCAATTATAGTACTATTTAATACTATACACAATAGTGGCAAGAAAAACAAAAACAAACTTTGAATGATGTAATGTTCCTTTGCCAATTTTACTTGTTTACATTGGCATTTCAAAATTACTGAAGTCTATCTGTGGACTGAACTGTGGCAGTTCCGAAACTTCTATTAATTCTTGTTTTGGCATTTGCCAAAAATGTCTCTATCTGTTTTGCTACTTCGTTTTTTATTGTAACTGTCATGGTGGCTCCACTCCTTATAACCTGCACTGTATTTTCTTTATGGAAGGTCTTTGCTGCAGCTGGAATAAATATAGGTTTTGTAAGTTTTTGATAAAATCCCAATCAACCTATACTCAAACACTTAATAAAATGTACTTTCAAAACTATGCAAGATATATTTTATATTATAAATGTTGTAGACTTTAACCCCTAGGGTCTGGCTAACAGATATTTCTGTCGGGACGTAGAGTCCAGTTGACGGATATTTCCGTTGGGACATTGAGTCCTACTGACGGATATTTCCATCATAGCTACTTTTTAGCCAAATAGGCCTACCTCTATAAGCCGAACTTTGTCCCGACGGAAATATCCGTCAGCTGGACCCTAGGGATTAAGAGAATGATCTCACTAACTAACTACTCTGTTGTATTTTTCAAGGTGATCCCAAACACCCAGTTAGGTTTAGAAAAGCAAAAGGACTTACCATGGATGCAGTATTCTAGTAACTGTGGGAAGACAAACTTATTGTTCGCCCCAGTCCTGTTGTAGGACAGCATCAAATTATCTGTCATTATGGCTCGCAGAACACTTCTCACGGTCTCCCCAATATTCTGCTCCCCAAATCGACATGCTAAGTATTTAATCTGAAATATATGAGTGATTGCTTGACAGTTATATTATACAGAGATATACAGTAGAATATCCCGTCTAATGAATAATTGGTGGCAAAAAAAAAAAAAAACCGTTAGATACGAATTCGTTTGATATAAATACAAAACTTATGGTAAAAATTGTAATTGGTGCCAAAACTTCAGCCAAGTCCCTATTTACATCTATTTTCCTTCTTTCCAACACAAGTAGCCCTCTTCACTGATTCTTTTTTCTTACGTTCTTCAAGGTTTCTTTTCTCACCACTCCCTTCTCCGCTACCTGAGGCCAGGGCAGATATCATGAGAGGCGTAACACACCGCCAGACACTCATTAGATGGGATGGAGGGCCAAAAAAAAAAAAGGGAATAATGAGATGAGCACAATGGAACACGGTTGAAAGATGGCCTGGGACTGAGGAAAGTGATCAGTGTTGCCAGTTTATTTTTTCAAGAAGTAAATTTTTTTTATAGCAAATTTGCTAAAAATATCTCACTAGAGCTAAATTGTGTAGCCCAATAGTCACAAGTAGTGGATTTCAAAAACTAGTAGCGGATGGCATAAAAAGATAACCCAATCTGCTACTTGTAGCCCAATCTGGCAACACTGAAAGTGAGGAGGAGAGGAGGAGGGAAGGAGGGAGGGAGGGAGGGAGGGACGCCGGGGTGCAGCAAAAATTCAGCTATCAGCGGGAAGTTTGAAATTCAATCCTGGGCGCCTGGAATAATTTTCGTTAGATATGAATTTTGGATTGTTAGATTGGAGGTGGGGCAGAACTTCAAAAAGGCCGTTAGATACAACTTCGTTAGATGAGACTCCACTGTAGTGATATATGAATATTGAAACTATGGAATCTATGTGACTTTTTGACATTAATTGAAAGCTATCATGCAGTCCCAAACTCACCTAGCAGGCATTAAGTGGGCCATATACTTGAGTACATGTATGTAGGCATATACAAATTCTATTGGTACATTTATTTATTTATTTTATTTATTTAGTTCTTAATTTTTCCAGGTTAAATACATGTAAAATTATTAAAAATCATGTGGGTTAAAATAATATTTACTTAAAATTGAGCTGTGATACCAATAAAATTAGGCCCTGTTCAGTGCAATAATTATATGTATAATGCTCTTAACATACCAGTGCTTTGCTCTTTGAGCTATCCGTGAGTTTACCACAAAACTCTTCAAATTCCTCTTTGGTCTTGTGCAGTTTGACTTCATCAGTCATTAGCTCAGCCACATCTTCTGGGCATGTACGGGAAACCTTCAGGTTGATAATTTCTTCCTGAAGGAGCCTGACTTCCTCTCGCAGTTCTGTCACTGCCTCGCTAGTATTCTGGCATAAATCTACAAGCAGATGAAAAGTTTGTGTGTTAAAACTTGTAGAATAAAAAAAAAAGAAAAAAAAAAAGCATTCCTTTTTACTTCTCAAGGTACGAGTGCCTAATGTTATATATAACAGTATATCTACTGAATATTCAAGGTGTTTCCAAGTACATGTTAACATATGTTTCAATTATAAACAATCATCATTTTCCACTAGCAAGAATATGTAATAACAAGAGATAAGAAGCTTTAAAACTTACAGAACAGTTTTTTGAAGTCAGTAAGTGGTACTGTAACCGGACATTGTAATACTGATATTGATGCCGATGTGAATGGTGGAGGTATTGGTGGGCTCGGAATAGAAGGCAAGCTTGACCATTCCTGCTCATCTCTATTTGCATCGATTTCATCAATACTGCTCTGGTTGGAAATCGAACCAAATCTAGGAGGGGAACATGCTGCACTTGTACCACCATACCCAGGAGGCTTTGGTGGTCTTTTTTTCGCAGAAACATCGTTATCACTATTCGAGTCATCCAACAGATAGGAATGATTTGGCACTGCAGCAGAAGATTTCACACAAGGAGGCCTGCTTTTGCTTGGCCTCTTGCCTTTCCCTTTGTAGCCCTTCCTACGTATTTCTAAAATAAAGTTAAAATACTTGTATGTTCAAAACTATCTAGTGATATCCATACAAACCTAACCTAACCCTAACCCCAACCTAACCTAACCCTGCGGGGCTGTAACCAGATACTGCAGTCTTACCTTGTTTTTTTTTTTTTTTTGGCTTTAACAAGTTTGTGGGAGTTGATAAATATTAGATGATATTCAATAACCTTAATTCTATCTGACATGTAAGTATTAACCTTGGGAGAAGACGCTAATGTTATCTCCATATCATACCTCAGTTACTTTAATTTCCAATTTTACACAATGCAGTCTCCCAAACATTTGTACATATTTCTACATAAATCATGTTCATGCTTTTGTACATACTTGTATTCATTGATGTACAGTGGAACCTTGACTTACGAGTTTAATTCGTTCCGTGACCGAGCTCGTAACTCAATTTGCTCGTATATCAAATAAATTTTCCCCATTGAAATTAATTGAAATGCCATTAATCCGTTCCAGCCCCCAAAATACCACCCAATTTTTTATTACGTGTTTTTAAATAAGAAAAATGTATTTATAAATAACAAATATTGTATAAAAGCAAATCAGCATAAATGGCTCGTGCCTTCTCGCAGGTGATACCTTCCGTCACGGTATCTCCCGCAAGCTCCTTCTCCCTCACCCACATCAATAGCAGATTCTCCATCTTTTCATGGACAGAGGTCCGGAGCTTAGAAATGATTTTAACGCCCTTGGCTGGTGTTATAGCCTTTATCGACTCCTGCTTCAATATGGTACATATCGTAGAAGTACTGCGCTCGTATTGCCTCACCAAGTCGATTACTCGCAGACTTTGCTCGTGTTTTTCTATGATTTTACGCTTTATTTCGATAGACATCATCCTTTTTTTCTTTGCACCGCTGTCCTTTCCTCTCACTTTCTTAGGACCCATGGTTACAAACAAGAAATTTGGTAAAATAAATGCACAAAAGCACAGAACGCGAGCACAACAGAGATCCTTACGCGGCGAGGTAAACATAAGCAGAGAACGAATTTTGCACGGGAAAGCTGGGTGGACGTATGGCTGCGTTCACTAAGACAATACTGCATGCTCCGTATTGCTCGGTGACAAGATTAGAGGTTTGTAAGCATTTCATGGTAACAAATTATAATTTTTTATATGTTGGCACTAAGCTCCTGTAGGTTTGCTACTGTAGCGTGCAGTATTGTCTAGTGAACGCAGCCCTGACGCTGACTCGTACCTCAAATTTTGGCTCGCAATTCAAAGCAAAAAATCGACCGAGTGACGGCTTGTGTGTTGGGGCACTCGTAACTCAAGGTACCAGTGTATATGAGTTTATGTTTTGAATGTTTGTTTCTAATCTAAGATAATCTAATTTATTGTATTTACAAGTCAATAAATTTTCTTGGTTTTCTATCATGTTTATCTAAATAAACATTATTTTTTAAGTAAATTACAACAATAATTTAATATGAATACTCAGATTGTTTGGACACCTGAAAAGACTGGATGAATTGTCAAGAAGGATGCACAATGCTGGAATCACCTTCTAGATAATCCTTAAGTTCACACATAAAAAACAAATATACGAAAACATAAAGCATATTAAATGTACTCGAAACTGCTGGTAAATCTGCATAACTACTGCTTGGACAATATCGATATAAGTAGGCACAGCTTACAGGCAGGGCATGTAGAGTAGTTGCGCTGGTTTGCACTACCTTAAGCAGATAATATTGAAAAAATAAAACAAAGATTGCAAACTAGCTTTTTATTTTTACAGATATAATTATATTGACAAACAAACAGACGCTGTCAGTAAGTGTCAAAAATCATAAATAAATAAATTTCCAAAAGAATTCAAAACGAAAAGGTTGAAAATACACTATGCAAAGTTTTATCAAGCATCATCAAAACAGTAGGGCAATCTCACACCAGCCTCAGTACAATAAAACTCAACATCCATTGCTTCAATGTCTTCCTGAAACTTCCCAGTCAAATCAATCTCATTCACATATTCCACATGCCACCAGCTGTCACACAATGCACACTGCACTCTCACTTTTGCTCTTGTTTCACATTGACATTTAGGACAGAGTTCATTCACATATTCAACTAAATCATCAGAGTCATCGTCCAGGACTGGCTCATCCCCACTGTCTGAAGAATCAGTCTCCTCGCCTTTCTGCTTTTGGGAAGCAGACAGAAGTTTCCTGAACTGTTTTTTTTTTTTCCTTTTTCTCTTCTCATCTTTCTTTCCTTTCGTTTTCCTTCTGCTTTTTCTTTTCCTCTATTCGCCTTCTCTTTGCTTCAGCTTCCTGTTCCTTTACCTTTTTTCTCTCCTCTCGTTTTGCTTTTCTTTCCATTTTCTCCCTCCTCCCCTTTTTGGCATGTAGAAGGCAGGGACTGTGGGCCAGGCTTTTTCCAACAACACCTTCCATTCTTCATAGAGTGGGTCCTCCATGTCGTACAGCTCCTCACACCGCTTCATGAATTTCAAAGTTGTTTCTTCTCCCAGCGAGAAGTTAAACTTTATCAGCTCAAAAATGTTGGAGAATGCTGAAAGAGTGGGAGCTCTTTGTTCAGGCCTTGAGAACTTGGATTCAATCGCTTGTGATGCAGAAGGAGGAGAGATCGAAGTTGCTGGGGTACAGGCGGGAAGAATAGTGGTGTCAGAAGATGGTGAGTTTGGAGAAGTGGCTGGAGCAGCACTGGAGAAACTGCAGCTCAGCTTCAGCTTGTCGGAGTTGAGCACAAGCTCAGGGTTGAAGGGATATATCCCGGATTTTATAAATCCCTTGAGAGCAAGTTCTGGCTGTGCTATAGTGTCCCAAGCTTTCTTAAGTGTGCGGGCAAACGTGTGCATAGTGACACTCTCTCCAGTCTGGTAATGAAACTTTCTGACGGCTTCACTCCAAGCTGCTTTGATTGCCCCAAAGAAATCTTGATCCAGTGGCTGGATGAGGTGACTGGCGTGCGGCCTTAGACAGTATAGGATGACGTCATTCTCCTTACACAACGTGCTGATTGCTAGGGAGTGATGGCTGGAATGGCCGTCCACAAACAGCACCACTGGTCGCTTTTCTCCCAATTTGGGAATAAAGATGTCCCTTAGAAAGCTGAGAAACACTTCCTCAGTGATCCATTCATTTGGAGTTTTTTTGGAAAAAAGCCTCTTCAAACCCTTCCAACGCATTGAAACGAGGATTCCTGGTGTAGGGGAAGATCAACAGCGGTGGAAGGTACTGCCCCATGGCAGAGGAGCAGGCCAACACTGTCACCTGCTGCCGTGTGCCACTTGTGACGGAGTAGACGTGTTTCACTCCTTTCATGCTGATGATTTTCTTTGTCTTTGGACCAATATTAAAACCACTTTCATCAGCATTGAAGATGCGGTCAGGAGAGGTCAACAAAGTGGGATCGACGGCGTCCAGGTAAAGTTTCATTTGTTGAAACCATTCACCCAGCGCATCCTTTGTCACGCCTGCTCTCTCGTGGCCAAGTGGTTGTCCCATTCTTTCCCTTATCTCTGGGTACCTCTTGAAAAAGGCCTGCATCCAGGCCTTTCCAGGGCGATTGTCTTTGAAAATTGTCTTCACTCCCCTATCATCGAGGATGGCTTTCACCATGTCCTTGAGGTCGTCTTTGGTCCGACCGAAGCCTCGTCGATATACCTCAACCAGCCACTCTACAAGCTTCTTCTCCTCCTTCTTCGACAGCACTGTTTTGGAAGCAGCTTGCATAGGTCTTCTGCCCCTAACCTTGTCCCCAAGAGTGGCATAGGGGATCCCAAAGACTTTGGAAGCACCAAGCAAGGACATCTGTTTGGACCTCACCAGATCCACAGCTCTCTCCACCTGCTCCTGCGTGTAGCGTTGGGTTGATGGCATCTCAGTAAAGACTGTTGAATACGAACAGAACAAGAATGCAATTAGAAATGTTGCTTATAAATGAAAGACAAACAAAACAAAAGTTTATGCAAACACACGCAGTTAACACAAATACATGCTTGAATATAATACCTTTTCATTACGTAATTATTAGCCTCTCCTGTCATTTTCCGCTTTACAAGTCAAAACAGCTTGTGTGTAACATCTCATTTATGCTATTCACAATAACATTAAACATTAGAAAAGGAAGACAAAAATAAAATAAGCACACTAGCCCGACAATGATATTCTAACATCGGTGATAGGCTACGCGGCATAGCGTGCTTTGCCAACCAATTATATTTATGGCTGGTATGCGCGCTACCTATGCCATCACTCATTTGTTGAGACTAGGCATGTTTATCTTCAACCATTTAGCAGTCATGCATTGTAACAATGTATTAATTGACAAGCAATGTTAGTTTTGTATCAAAATAGGTGGCAGTGACTAACACTGACATTCATGTATGCTATCAAAAGTGTTAGCGATGAGGACTGAAACACAACTTACCTCAGTACTGTGTGAAGATGCACTGGTTCTCTCTCACTGGCTAGCGCAGAAAACGGAGCGGTACTGGTGGTAAAATTTAAACTTCGTTCTGTCTTTTCTGCTCTGTTTATTTGTTTAACGGGACTTAGCGCACAGATCCGACTGGAGCGCAGACCCTCCATTACTCTAGTACGGTACGGTTCGGTACAATATTATGGTACGGTACAGTTTTTTCGATGATGTAAGTACAGTTCAATATTACGGTACGGTAATTTCCTTCAAGTTCGGTATGGTACGAAAGTACAATATTTTTTTTTCGTACTTAATCGTACCATTTCCATACCCAGTTGAGTGAATACAGAGGCTAGCCAGTCCAGTGCTGGTGTGTGGGCATAAAGGATTAGCAGAGGTTAATGAGGTGAGTCAGATGACTTGAGGTCATCTCACTGAGGTGTTAATTCCAGCCATGTTCCAGGGGAGCCCCCACCTGCCCACCTCTGCCTATTGCACACAAGGCCTATCTCTCCTTCCAATAAGGTGGTAAGTACACCTTCAACCACGACAGCTTGACCTCTGCTCTGATACCACCTACCCTAGACCAAGTCAGCCCTGAATCCCTGACACGTGACAACACATTTTAACCCCTCCCTTCACCCTAAGTGCTCACTGCTTAATTGTGAACAGAGCTCTAGCCTCTACGTGACAGGCAGCCTCCATCCTCATCAGTTCAGGTTAGGACACTGGAGACAGTGAGGGGTGCAGCCTGTGAGGCATCCGCTGGAGTCTGATACTGTGCTACAGAAGCAGTAGTGAACCCTGATCACAATTTCACAAGGTAAGACTTGAATGATGTTTTCTTCCTTATCTGTATTTACAGAGTTCAAGCTAAGCTGTAATAGTTTTTTTTTCTTTTAAACTTTTTTGTGTGTGTGTTGAGTGAGTCAGTCAGTGAGTGTAAGTATTGGTGAGAGAGAGAGAGAGAGAGAGAGAGAGAGAGAGAGAGAGAGAGAGAGAGAGAGAGAGAGAGAGAGAGAGAGAGAGAGAGAGAGAGAGAGAGAGAGAGAGAGAGATTCTTCCTCCTAGAACGGATAACACAAACAAAAAAAAAGAAAAAACAGCTTTCTTCATACATACCTACATTCTGCTTCTCCTTGACATCTCCATCAGGACGGAATATATTTGTTACTTCCTCCCAACACTTTTTCTTCATATTTCTGTCCTTATAATAAGGACATGTCATGTCCCAAATTGGTGGACGTTTTTCAATTTCATGTATAAAAAGATCAGTGTCAAACTGATCACGATCCATGATTACGTCACTGGTGCGTGCCACAGGTGCTGCGGTAACTGTCACAGCTTTGAATCCACGTGGAGCGAGTATCCAGGTTGCCATGGTAACGGAGTCTCTCCTCTCACTGGCTGGCGTACAGCCAATGGTGCTGCCAGATACCCAGCAATCGCTTTGAAATCGCGGCGGCTGCAAGGGGAATTTCCACCCGCCGGCGAATCGCAACCGCACCGCAATCGCAGAAGTTACGTGTGAACAGCTCCATAGCTTAGTACAGTAAATCCAGTCGCGCTTGTGGAATCGCCTCGTGTGAACAGGCCCTAGTGTCCTAATAAAAAAACTAAGGAGAAGGACCAAAAATATCAAGCAGGAGACTTCTAGGAATAAATCTGGCAACAAAGAGAAAGGAGGTGCCTTCTGACACCGTCACCATTGAGTGACTGATGCCTTTTTCAAGGGGCGACCAGATGCTTATTCCAGTTCTCTACAAAGTAGAAGGTATAAGCAATATGTGAAGATTTTGTGCCAATCAAACAAAAACAAGCGGAAAGACACAGAGGACATGGAAAAATATCTTTGACAGCCATTATCTCGAAATGGGTTTTTTCCAGGTTTGAAAAGCCTCACAGACTTTACTATAAATTTGATTGTATATTGCTTTGCATCAATAAAAGGTACAAACAACGGTCTATTTTTGCATTTGAAAACATTAGAAATATTTTGAAAGTAACGGAAATACAGTGACCGAAAATAATGTGATTTAAAAATTTTTTTTTTTTTTTTTACCAAGCCGAAAAGTAAAAACTTTATCAATTGAAGGTTTCTATGGTATTTTTTTCTTCAAATCAACTAAATGATAAACGAAGGCTGAGACAAATGTTTTATTATTTTTTTTAAAGTTACTCCTTGGTGTCAGTAGTTGTCAGCGAAATCTCATGAAATTCACAGGAAGTGATAAGTAAACATATACAAATAACATACTAAAATTTCAGACCCATAGGGTATACCAATCCTCGATGGTCTTGCCTTGTTTTGAGGCAATCTTGCTCTGAATTTTGTAGGCCTCATCTTGCACCATAGGTCCAGTCAAGGTAAGTTTACGCCATCGCATATCTTCCATCCACAATGTTAGAACACTTTCCATCTCAGTGTAAACAGCAGACCTTAAATGCGTTTAAATAGCGTTACGCCAGAAATGGAGACAGAGCGAGGTTGGGTTACGCGGAAAGTGGAGTGACGGGAGGATGTTGCTTACACTTTTTGGCGGGTGTTCACGCTAAATTGAAAAAAAAGAAGTGTTAAACTAAAAATCTATCCCTAATTTATGGTCTCGTGTTAAAAAGAAAGTGTTAAATAGATTCGTGCTAAATCGACACTCTACTGTATACTGGAACCTTGCATTACGAGTGCCACGAGTATCGTATATTGCGGCCTATAAGTCGAGTATTTAAGATCATTTTTTTATGGTCAAAACTAGGGGTCGATTTATGGGGTAGATATAAAATAACAACCTTTAAATATATTTGCACCAGTAACATCAGGATACCGGAAAACTGCTACTGAACTTGGCCTAAGGGTTGTTTGCACATGTTATTATACACACGTTACTCAGGAGAGCTCTGTCAGGCTTGGTGAGTGAATAGGTAATGAATGCTGGCGAAGCACTGTAGCCACAGCACAGGTTGTCAAGGGGGCGTGGTTGACTGGGTATTTGGGGGAGTTTGTATTTCGCGCCTAAACAGCTGTTCGAATGGGTTGCTCGTCACTAGGTGGCAGCACTGAGCAGTTGTTTCTTTTGTTCCAACGTTTGAAACCGGACTGTAGGTAATTAGACACTTACCATTAGGGTTTTAAAAGTAAACATTCGTCTGATATAATGGTGAAACAGGTGAGTAAAGAAAAAAGTAAAAACTGACTGTTTGTTTATGTTGAAATGCTTAAAGTCGGTGGTGTTTTCAATCTGTTTGAATTATTTTATTTACTTTACTGTAGAAAAAACTTAATTTACAATCCAGTACTTAGTGACTCAGGCCGACATTGGGCCAGGCTAAGTAATAGTTTAGGGGGGTCGACATATCTGCAAGGTAAACCTCTAGTAAAACATTTTGGGGTAAAATTATAGAAGTCGATTCATGTGCCAGATCAACTTATAAGCCGCAATATACGGTAATTTGTAGAACGAGCCGAGGCTCAGGCAAAATTTTGTCTTGTTTTATGAGTAGAAGCCTGCATTACGAGTGAGGTTCATACAATGACCGCTAGACTCGCACATGCTCTCCCGACAAGCGTGAGAACCGCTGGCTCAGTTCACGTGGATATTTTGTTGTGGAAGCATCATTATTGTGTTTTTTCAGTGTTTTTCTTATAGTTTTGTGTATTTTTGTTATTATTTTATCCATAGACTACACCATTCTCGACTAGACATTCACGACAATCGCTGACAGACGATATTACATGTAAGCCCTATAGATTCCGCTGCTATGAGTGATGATAGATAATACTTCATATATCAGTTCATATTCTACTTAGGATATTGTATTTCATATCTTTACAATCAGTAATGATTGCTGAACCATGGCTAAACCTAAAAAATGATTTACAACTTTTGCAAATAGGAAATTAACATAAAGATTACAAGTTTGAGTGTGGGAGTTGTGTATAAAGCATATTGTTTATAGCAAAAATTCCTGGCAAATTCGCAATAATTTATTAAATAAAACATCACATATTGCGAAATCACCATTCCTGAATATGATTTGATTGTGATCAAATGTCATATTATCGTTATATCGGCTTGGGAATGAATTTTTCACAATTCATTGCTTGATCTTGATCTTGATGTCACAGGAGGTCTGAGTTGAGAAACTATCGTTTATTCAGTATATATGCAATAAAAAAATATTGCACTTCTTTTTTCAATGACGTTTTATGAGTATGAAAAAAATAGGATAGACGACAATACAAGAAAACACCCAAATATGAATTTTAATTCGATGCAAACATAGCATTTACTTCTCGCATGACAAGATCAAGGCGAAAGAGGTCACAAGAAGAAGAGGAAGACCAAAACAAACCTTTACAAACGGCCACCAACATAAATAGTTTAATTCACTGGTCCCATGACGCTATTATAAGTCTCATGGAAAATGTTCGTAAGCAGAAGAAGAAGAGAAGTGCTTTTTCCATAACGGCTTGTGTTGTTGTTATGATCAGCTGATTCCACAAGGGTGGTTCTACTTGTGTGACCAGACTGCTAGTCGTATCGCTGTAAATCCAGGGAAAACGGAAGCCAGGCTAGCGTTAGCAATACCTAGTGTGACCGTAGCTTGAATCAATTAACCAAAAGGCACACACACCCTTAACTCTCTACATCAGCTTCTATTGTATACTCTGAATCATGCTTGAAATTAGATTTGAAACTATTTCCAAATATTTTGTTTGTTTTCTACGTTTTCACTGAGCATGGCAGGATAAAAGGAAAAGTACGTACGCCGGGAAAGTGATGTATGGTGATAAGATCATTGGAAAGAACATTGCTAGATAGAAGAGGAGGAGGAGGCAATGAAACCAACAAGCTGACTAGAGACCATCACCAATAAGGAATTACAATGGAGTTATTTTACAGTATCTGAGAAACGCTCTCTCGATGACACTCAGCAAACATCGTAAATTGATTAGGAATGTTACGTTTTTTCTTCTTGATGTTATTTATGGGTATGTGAAGTATGAGTATGAGTGAATTGATTACGAGTGACTTAGGGTGTTGTGTTCAAGTTTTCGAGTGAAAAGTTAAGTATGGTGTAGTCTATGGTATTGCATATTAGTATGGACTACATTGGCTATGTATGTATGCGTTTTCAGTTTAAAATTCCAATATTTCTGGAAATTATTGCAAATATGGTGTTTTTATTGGTCTTAGGATTTAATAATTGTCGCCCACCGATGACGTCTGTTGACTAATTTGTTTTTGTTGCTCATAAACATATTCTACACATCTCTCTGAGGTGTTTGCCTTTTGTTTGAGGTTTATATGATGATTTTAAGTATTTTATTCAAATAAAACAAACAAAAAATCGCCTCAGGACACATTTGCGAAAGACCCGATTTCGAGTGCACATCCACGTATGGTGTATTCTATGGTATTGCATATTAATATAGACTACATGGGCTATGCATGTAACTGTTTTCAGACTGACATTCCAATATTCCTGGAAATTATTGCAAATTTTGTTTTTCTTGGTTTCTTAGGATTTAATAATTGTCGCCCACCGATGACGTATGTTGACTAATTTGTTTTTGTTGCTCATAAACATATTCTTTACATCACTCTGAAGTGTTTGCTTTTTATTTGAGGTTCCTATCTTCATTCTAAGTATTTTATTTTATTTTTCTAAAAATCTGCCGTAGGGCCTGTTTGCAAAAGGTACGATTTCGAGTGTCCAGTCAAGTATGGTGTAGTCTATGTTTTATCAAATCACAGAAGCTTTACAACAACAAACACAAGAATTCAGAAATGAGAAATTTCATATACCTGTCATCTTCTATGCAGACGATGGACTCATGCTAGCAAATAGTCATCAAGATGCAGAAGAAAGCATACAAAAGTTATTGGAAATAGCAAGAACCTATGGACTAGAAATAAATACAGTATTGATATACAACCTCAAAGAACAAGCATACCACCACAAAATGTATATTATGTGAATACGAAATAGAAAATCTAGAACATTGTTTAATAGATTGTGAACAATATGTGTCCATAAGACATAAATTTGTATTCATGCAACAACTATACAAGGAAAACCAGGATAAACATATTGCAGAAATCTTATTACTTAAAGAACAATAATGAAAACAGAACAAAAGAAAGACTATCTGAAAAAAATCTGGAAAACAAAACATTTGCTGAAAATAAAACCACAAACACAAAACCAAACATAAGATTAGATAGCAAGAATTTGGAGGAAAAAAAAAAATTGGGAGCCGTAACAAAGACATATATCCCAATGACAGAATGGAAATGATTCTAACAGAAATGGGACGTGAAATGAATGAAGTGATTGAAAGAACTAGAAGGGAATGGATAGTGTTGTTGCTGGGACTATGTGGGAGATGAGTGAAGGGATGATTGACGCAGTGAAAGTTTCTTGAGAAAATGTGGTATGCGAGATTAGGAACTAGGGTGTGTAATTAGAGTATGCATCTTTTATTTTCAGTGTGCTTTCCATTTCTTTTCTTTTCCCCCTCATAGGAGTTGCCGATACAAAGGCATCTGTGACATCAAGATCTAGATCTAGATCTAAATTAGATCTGACCTGATAATTACTGTAGTTGTGTTACCATGTGTCCTAAGAATTTTGCAAAGAAAAGTTCTGAGAAAAAGCTAATAACGATAGAAATTATGAAGGAAATCACTGATAAACATGAGAAAGGAACTCGTGTAGTGGACTTAGCATGTCAATACAACCGAAGCAACTCAACGATATGCACCATCCTGAAGAAAAAGGAGGACATCAAGGGTGTTACAACAGTAAAGGGTGTTTCTAGGTTCTCCAAGCAACGCACATCTGTCCACGAAGAGATGGAAAATTTGCTTCTCCTTTGGATGAACAAGAAGCAACTCACAGGGGATACGATTGTGGAGACCATCATCTGCCAGAAAGCACAAAATCTGTATGGACATCTTCTGAAGCAGATCCCTAGAACATCGATGGACATCAGCAGACGCATTTAAAGCCAGTCGCACCTGGTTCAATAATTTCAAGAAAAGGACTAGTGTTCATAGTGTGGTCAGGTGTGGAGAAGCAGCGAGTTCTGACACGAAGGCAGCTGAGATTTTCGTGCGTGAATTCATCAAAGCTGAGGGGTTCGTTGCACAACAGGTATTCAACTGTGACGAAACTGGCCTTTTTTGGGGAAAAAAAATGCCCCGTAGAACTTACATACCTACAGAGGAGAAGAAAATGCCACGCCACAAGCCTATGAAAGATGGGTTAACTCGCACTTTGTGCCAATGTGAGTGGAGACTTGAAGATAAAGCCTCTCCTTGTCTACCATTCTGAAAATCCACGAGTCTTCAAGTCGCACAAATTCCTGAAGGAAAAGCTGCAGGTCATGTGGAGGGCCAACCTTATTAAGGCCTGGATCACCAGACTATTCTTCACCGAGTGGAACAACCTTGTCTTTGGACCAACAGTGAAAAAGTACCTTCTGGAGAACAATCTTCCTCTCAAGGCCCTCCTTGTCCTCAATAATACTCCTGCTCATCCTCCCAACCTCGAAAAAGATATCCTGGAAGAATTCAGTTTTATACAAATTCAGTACCTTCCACCCAACACCACCCCTATCTTGCAGCCCATGGACCAACAGGTGATCTCTAGTTTTAAGAAATTATACACCAAACATGTTTCGTCGGTGCTTTAAAGTCACTGAAAACACAAATCTAACACTTCATGAGTTTTGGAAGGACCATTACAACATTGTCAATTGCCTGAAAATCATTGATTTGGCCCAGCAAGGTGTAACAATAAAAAGCTGAATTCTGCAGTGACCTGACTGTGTATCCGAAAGAGACTTTGAGGGTTTTCAGACTGAGATAGTATCTGTAATCAAGGAGATAGTGTCTCTTGGCAGGTCCATGGGCCTCAAGGGTAACGATGGGGACATCCACTAGCTCGTCGAAGAACAGTCAGAGGAGCTGACAACAGATGAACTCCAGCAGCTTCAGGAGCAGCAGCACTTAGCAGCAGACAGATTAGATCCTCATAGGAGATTGTAAAGAAGAAGGCTATCTCTACGAGTGACATAAAGGTATTGTTGGCAAAGTCGCAGGATATTTCTGAATTTGTAGAAAAAAATTTTCCTGAAAAAGTAGCTACAAGTCGTGCTGCTGCTTTATTTAATGACACTGCTTTGGCGCATTTCTGTCACATTTTGAAAGGCAGGATAAAGCAGACTTCTCTTGATAGGTTTCTATTGAAGCAACATGCAAGTGAGAAAAGTGAAGAAAGTGCATCCAAAAAGCTTAAATTTAGCGAAATGAGAGAAAACTCCAGAAAATATCATTCCTGAAGTCTTAATGGAAGGAGATTCTCCTTCCAAACAATAAAAATCCTTCTCCTCCTCCATCATCTTCCTCACGCACAAATCATCCCATTTTCAAGGTAATTAAATTAATAAAACCAATTTATATTATTTCTTTTGCGTTCTCTTAGAATTTTTTTTTTTTTTGGTTAAGTAAGGTTTAGTTAGGTTTGGTTGGGTTAGTTTTGGTTAGGTTTATTTAACTTCAGCTCTGGGAAGGTTATGCTAAAATTAGGAATATTTTTGGTTAATTTTTACATTTTCACCAGAATGCCATGTGGCTATCAAAGAAAATGGCATCTGCACCTCACACAACACCTTACTTTTTGTCATAGAAAACATTTGATAGCTTCTAAATTATAGCATAAGCCTAACCAAAACTAACCCAACCAAACCTAACTAAACGTAACAATACCTAACCTAACTAAACGTAACAATACCTAACCTAACCTAATCAAACCTAACGTAACCTAAAGAAAAGAAAATTCTTATTCTTTTCTGCAATTCAGCAGCATAACTGTTTGGTTTGATCTGAAAAAGTTTCTGAGGTTGAATTTAAAATGCATTATAAAGATAACGAAATATCGAGTGGTTAAGGAAACGAATCTTTACCATGTATAATGTTTTCTGTTTTAAAAAACAATAACATGATTTGGGGGGATGGTTTTTGGGACTTGGAACAGATTAATTGTATTTCAATTGATTTCAATGGGGAAAATTGATTTGCAAAATGAGCAAATCATAAAACGAGCTTGGTCATGGAATAAATTAAACTCATAATGCAAGGTTCCAGTGTATAACTAAATCTAACCGTACCATACTGTACCTAACCAAATCTAACAACCTAATTGAACTGTAAACTAATCATAACCTAACATAACATAACCATAACATAACCTAACATAATTAACTTGAAAGATGCTTTACCGGATAAATAATGGGTAGCACTGCCTGAAACCTTTACAAATGTGTTGAGTACACCAAGTATAGTATGTACCATAATAACTACTGCTTTCTGACAATCACTGTATTTTGTCTTTCCCCCCAAGAACCCCGCATTCCCACATTCCCTAGAATTGTTGGGGGATGAGGAGGATATCTTATTATATATGCATTTGCTACGGAAATTAATGTTAAATTTTTTTAAATGGATCAAAATCTATAGTGTTATTTACATCCAGGTGCATTATTGTGAAGATGTAAAATTTTACCTCCCACACTATCATCTACACATAAATCATCACACTCACTGAAGTTTATGGCTTCTTTTATCACTTCACATCTTGTCATCTAAAAACTGCATTTACTATGGCTACAATTGTTCCTGACTCTATTATATGTTAGTCAGCAAGTTTTTTCTACGGTGATAAGGGAACACCGCCATGTTGGATCAGTCAGCTAATTAATATATATATATATATATATATATATATATATATATATATATATATATATATATATATATATATATATATATATATATATATGTACCGAGTACAACGGGTCAACTATCATTACGGTGATTCCTTTACGGAATCACCGGTAAATCCTCGTATTCTCGACACTCGTTAAATACCTTGTTATTGTTAGAGTAGGTACCACTAGATAGAGGGGATGATGGGAAAACTCGTGACGTCACTGGAACTGAGGATATATATACTGGTCTGGGCGGAAGGTCAGTCACTAGTGTTCCGTGACCTGGCACCAGACAGGTAAGCATTCAGTATTCCTCAACGACTTGCCACACTCTTGAAAAAACATAGTGTTTAGATTAATATCTAACATTAAATTGTCCTCCCGGATACAGCTGCTGAGAGGACCAGCAAATGACTGTTTTTCGGTTGTGGTTTGACTAAGGCTGCATATGGAGTTGCCTTTCGCTGTGGACGACGGCAAGAAGGACCCAGTGACTCTCAAACATTATTTGTGGCGTGAGTGTATTTTGGTCGTTCTCCATCAGTTCCCTCACGTATAGTTAGGTAGGATAGAATAGGAATATTTATGTGTTAATGTATTTCTTTATGTTTGTGTCGCAAAGAGTGGCTAAGCACTTGTAAGAGCACCACCACGGATATAGCGAGTACTTTCCTTATTTATTCATCATTAAAGTTGTCCATTATTTTACTATATTCGTATCTCAACCTCGGTAGAAGGAGGGCCAAGTGGTAGTAGTAGCAATAGTGTCGTGGTGGCAGCATAGAAAGTAGTAGATAAGAAGGTAGAGTTTATACCGAAACGGTACAGTGATGACTGCAGTGTCAATAGAAAGTAATATTTACCTACGGTACAGTGGCAGTAACACTGACCCTCGGTACATATATATATATATATATATATATATATATATATATATATATATATATATATATATATATATATATATATATATATATATATATATATATATATATATATATATATATATATATATATATATATATATATATATATATATATACATATATATAAAAGCATAGCACATAGCTCACTGTCCAATAGCATCCAATACCCCAAAACTTGCTCCCAACACCTTACTGAACACGTTATACATCTGTCACGCCATGCCTGTAGTTATTTCTATCATTGATAAGAAATTGACTCGTCCACTTTTATCCTGCGGTGTACAGGATACAACTATACCTCAATTAGCGCCCTCACGTACTTTTAAAACTCCTCGATACCAGCTTAATCTCATGTGAGTATAAAGAATGATCGCTTCTTCTAACTCTTGGGTTCCTTTAACATTTACCTGACAGTTTTATGTTGATATATCATACTCGTTGAGGAACAAAATGGGATATTTCATTGCTCACCTTTGAACTGGACTCTCCATCTTGCGCCTCTTTCAAACTTCTGACGCATGCACAAGAGCTCACAGTAAACTCGCAGGATGATATCAGTATGATTTCATAATGATGTCAACATTGTTAGCTCACATTTGTGACATTGCGATGAGATCATTGATCTCATTTATGTGACCAGTGTGAGTCATGTGAGTTCACTGTGACATCTACATGATCTCATGTCATCACTAGGATACCATTAAAATATTTATTATAAATATTATTATCAACTTAATTAATATCATCATTAGTACAGTGCTCCCTCTGATTTTGAATGAAACTGGTCGTCATTGCAGGCCACAAAATTCGAATTTGCAAAATTGGAATCATTAACCTTATGGTGATTTCAGTCATATTTTTGCCGTGTTTGTACACAAATACATATAATTATACATCCTACAATAAAGAAAAATACAAAAAAACATAAGCATTATCATTATCCATAAGAAAATTAACTTAAATGTACATTTTACTGTAGCTGGGCTTGCAGAGATGGAGATTGGTCTCGGTCGCAAAATTGGAGGGAACACTGTACAAAGATGTATCCTGTAGTAATCGATGCTTTCCTCTTCAGTGAAAATAATATTTCAATCAAAAAGGATATTATTCAAGACACGTGGTAAACAAGAAACATACATATAAGGACCTAACATAGTGCATAAAAAACACACACACACGCGCACACCCACACGCACCCACCGACAGACAGACAGACAGACACACACACTGCCATGTGTTGTGATGGGAAAGAGCTTAAGAAGACCTGTATGGGAGTATAAGATGGGGGAGAAAGTGATTACGAAGAGAAGGGAGAAGGACCTAGGGGTGATTATCCAGGACACATTGTCGTCAGAAAGACATAAATATTTGGATATTTGGCTCAACATACAGGATGTTATCGAACATTAGGGTGGTGGCATTTCGCTATATGGACAAAGACATGATGAGGAAGATTCCGACTACCATGGTGCGTCCTAGGTTGGAATATGCAGTAGTGGTGTGGTCTCCACATATGAAGAAGAATGTCAAGAAGTTGGAAAAAATCCAGAGGACAGCCACAAGAATGGTATCAGAACTAAAGGATCTAGAATATGAGGATAGATTAAAGGAAATGGGACTGCTAAAGCTGCAAGATAGGAGAGAGAGAGGAGATTTAATAACCATGTACAAAATCGTTTGTGGAAAGGAAAAGATAGACAGACAAGACCTGGTGATACTGATGGAAGATGCATCCAGATGTACGAGAGGGCATTCAAAGAAGGTTGGAAAGAGTCGATGTTCAAGAGATGTCAAGAAGTATAGTTTTCCACATGGAACTGTGGATGTATGGAATGGACTGAGGGAGGAGATTGTTGAGGCAGCCAGCATACATGATTTTAAGAAGTTGGATATATATACATATG
Organism: Cancer borealis; assembly: GCA_036785275.1. Classification (NCBI taxonomy): domain Eukaryota; kingdom Metazoa; phylum Arthropoda; class Malacostraca; order Decapoda; family Cancridae; genus Cancer; species Cancer borealis. The sequence goes on along the minus strand of JAXIVD010000146.1, from coordinate 142,809 downwards.
GAGACAGGACACAATGAGCTCTGCTCGAACCCTGTAAAATACAACTAGGTAAATACACACACACACACACACACACAAACATTCAATAATCTTGAACTGCCAAGACAGAGCCGATGTGAGGCACCACCATCACCAACAGAACCATAATAAATATTCCATGACATAATGTATACAATCACGTCTCGGGTTACGAATTTAATTCATTCCATAACGTAGCTCGTATCGCGAAAAACTTGTATCTCGAAACGAATTTCAACATTTAAAATAATGTAAATCCAAATAATCCATTCCACACTCCAAAAATATCAATATGAAAATCAATTAACATGGTATTTTATGCAGAATGAAAGTAACTTTTCGAACAAATAACAATGATAAATAATATAGAGTACTTTACCTTTATGACGAGTCATGGCTGGCTTGAGGGAGACGATTGAGAAGTGGGGAGGAGGAGAGGGGTTACTGTGGGGAAAGAAAATCCCCCTCTGATTCAGGGCTCTCTCTTCTTGGGAATTTTACCCCACTGGGATCGGGTTGTGGTTCAGGATCACTTGACTGTCTTTTAGATAGCTTCACCAAGAACTTATCTAATGACACTTGCTTCTGTCTTCGTTTTAGGATGCTCCTAAAATGAGACATTGCATTGTCATTAAATAAGTTCATGCACCGTCCAGACACTGCTTTATTAGGGTGATGTTTTTCAACAAAATTTTGCATTTTTCCCCCACATTATCAACACTTCTTTAATCTCACTGGAAGAGAGGGCATCCTCCCGTACCTCCACTTCCCCTGACGAAAGCTCTTCTACCACCTTTTGCTCCTGCTCCTTGTGAAGTTCCAGAAGTTCGTCGGTGGCAAGTTCTTCGTTGTGCTCCTGCACTAACTCCTCCACATCAACACCATCCACCTCCAGACCCAAAGTTTGCCCCAAAGAGACTATTTCATTGACTAGCTGCACTGTCGGATCCACAGGTTCAGGACTTAAACATTTAAAGTCTCGGTCAAGGACACTCTCAGGCCACAGTTTTCGCCATGCAGAATTCAGGGTCATCACTGTGACTCCTTCCCAGGCCTTATCAATAAGATTTAAACAATTTAGGATATTGAAGTGATCCTTCCAGAATTCTCTGAGGGTCAGGCTTGTATTTTCGGTCATCTCAAAATACCTCTGAAACAAGGCCTTTGTATACAGCTTCTTAAAGTTGGCAATGACTTGCTGATCCATGGGTTGGAGGAATGGAGTTGTTTTGGGAGGAAGAAACGTGACCTTGATGAATTGAAATTCCGCCAACAAATCATCTTCAAGCCGTGGAGGAAGCGCAGGAGCATTATCTAACACAAGCAAGGCCCTGATTGGCAACTTCTTCTCTTGAAGATATTTCTTCACTGAGGGCCCCAAAACATCATTGACCCACTCAATGAAAAATTGCCGTGTGATCCAGGCTTTGCTATGAGCTCTCCACATCACATTTAGTAGGTTTTTCTGAACCTTACACCTCTTGAAAACTCGTGGATTCTCTGAGTGGTAGACAAATAATGGCTTGATCTTGTAATCTCCACTTGCATTGGCACAGAGCAAGAGGGTAAGCCTATCCTTCATTGGCTTGTGGCCAGACAAAGATTTTTCCTCTGCCGTGATGTAGGACCTCTTAGACATTTTTTTCTTCAAAAAAGACCTGTCTCATCACAATTGAAAACTTGCTGGGGTATGAACCCCTCACTAGTAATGACTTCTTGGAACTCAGGCACAAATTTCTCTGCAGCAGCTGTATCAGAGCTCAAAACCTCCCCATGTCGCACTACACTGTGTATGCCGGTTCTCGAACCATCCCCGAGTTGCCTTAAATGCCTCCTCATCTTCAGATGACATGCCTGGTGTCTTTCTGACAAGGTCCACATACAGTGCCTTTGCCTTTTCACACATAATACCTTCAGATACAGAATCTCCTTTTAACTGCTTCTTGTTGATCCACACCAACAACAGCGTCTCAACATCTTCTATGAGATTTGAACGTTGCTTGATAATCATGGTAACTCCTTTGGCCAGATCAAGCTTCTTAATTTCTTCCTTCTTCTTCAGGATAGTGCAGATTGTTGATGACGAACGGCCGTACAACTTGGTGAGATCAGCCACACGTAGACCACGCTCATGTTTTCCTATGATCTTTATTTCTGTGGAAATTGTATCCTTCTTCCTCTTAGCACTATCCTTAGCAACCATCTTCTTGGGCGACATCGTGTACTTACCTTTTTCTGTCTCCTCAGATACAGCAGGTGTTGTGTTATTATTGGCAGCATTGTTTACGGCTGTCTCTTGAACATCTGTCATAAGACAAATTTCTGATCACTGAGAAGAAATTTTGAGCACTATTAAACATTCTTATTTCATCATATAAACGCATGTATTGACTTCACTGTTTTAACTACTTATTCTACAATGGCAAAAGTACTTACTGCATCATTTTTGATGAGTCTCTATTTCTGTCATAGAAGAAAAATAGCTGATATGATCCACATTGAAAATATCAGATTCTGCGTGTCCATCTTGATGGTTTGCTTATAAACAAATACCCCCCACTGGGGGTCAGCATGTTGCTCTCGAGTTGCATTGAGGCGGAGAGGACTAGCGTTAAAACACAACCGTAACTCCATCCATCTCCTTCCTTGTGATTGGCTTAGCCCGGTTGGCAGCCGAGAAGGGGCTTACTAAACGCTAATCTGGTGTAAAAGCAGCCTTAAACTAGGGAAATTTTTAATATTTCAAGCTAGTTCTTATTTTCTAAAATTTGATACCTTCTAATTCCTAACATTATAAATGTCAAGGCCTGAGTTCCAAAAGCAGCCTGTCCGTACCCAGAGATTCTTATCACTCCCTACTCTGGAGCAAGTCTGACAGCTGCCGTGGCCAGTTGTTCCATCGTTTCTGGGGACTGGGGTCCATGACATGGATGTAATGGTCCTATTGGGGGAAGGGGAAAGCCCATAACATACCATGCCAACTTAGGTCATATTGGCGGAGAATCACTTTTAGTTTAATTTCTTACAGTGAACCTGCCTCATTTGGTTCCACCTGTAGGGTTTTATTCCACTAATCACTGAAATGCTAAGCCTTCTCACCATGTCAAGATAGTGTTCCATGCACCTACACCAAACAGTGCTGTACAACTACCATCAATCAATCCTTTAAAAAAAAGTCACAAACCAGTGGATCTCTTAATTAGATAAACAAGGGAGATATATAACTGATCAAATACGTATATTCTTATTAACAGATAATAGTAACCAATACACTAAGGCTGCGTTTACACCAAGCGAGTCGAGTCGCGTCAAGTCAAGAGCGTCATTTGATGCGATTCATTTTGACTCGTGTCCGTTTACACCGACTGCGTCAAACCGAGTCAAGTCAGTACTCAGAGACCTGTCTGATTTCATGGAGAATGGACGCATATTCCCTCGCTCAAGTAGCTGCTTTGTTGTGGCTTCGTCGTCGCAGACGTAGTAAGCAGAGAAAACGAATCTGGATGCATGAACTAAACACCAAGAGGCCAGATTTTGGAAGCTTCTGTCATTTATTCCCAGACCTGGTGAACCATCCAGAAAAATTCTACAACTTCTTTAGGATGACACATGAAAATTTTAAGAAGCTGGTGGAGTTGACTGGATCTTCCATAAAGAAAAGTAACACTAACTACAGGCGTGCAGTTGGAGTTGAAGAAAGAATGGCCATTTTTTTAAGGTAAGAAGTATTTTATTGAACATTCCAATAATTATTGCAAGTAGGCTTCTGTGTAGGGCAAAAGTAAATAAATAAAACATGAAGACAGTTCATGTATTCCTGCTGGTAAGTGAATGGTACAACTTATGACATTCTTAGCTATTTCTCAGAGGTTAGCATACTCTGAGTAACTGTCACTTACATTAGAGGCACATGGTGATGGCGTATGTGACTGATTCTGATCAGTCCAATAGCCATACTGGACAGAGGGGGCGGGTTTAAACATCTTCCTACGAAAGGCTTCAAATATTTCAATTTTAATGTCCATGTTGTCAATTGGCGACAGTTGTTTCATCATAGGCAGTAAGCTTAACAAAAACTGGTGATCTGGGTCATTAACATTTTGTGAAGACGCTTGTTCTCTCAATTGTTTTAATTCTTCTAGAATATGCATATCCACCTCATCTGCAGTGTCCCTGTTGCGTTTCTTGGTGACACCAAGCTTCTTTGACATGGGAAGAATAGGCTTGACAGTACTGCGGTCCTCACAGGTTTCGGTATTATTTGCTGCTTCTTGAGATGTGTTGTCAGGTGTTTTGATGGTGACAGAAGGTGAAGAATTATGAGTTGCATCTTCAGTTTCATGACAGGTGTTTTCATCAGGAGGTGTAGGGACGTTTGAGGAGGATGATCGTGGCGTCACATAAGGAATCAGAAATTGCATGGCATCAAAGTATACCCATCTCTTTGTTTCGGTATTAGCAGATCCAGATGGTTTGACACTAATCTTTCTCCTTTCCCTCATGAAGTTGCTTCTTAGGTGGTGCCATTTGTCCTTACATTCGGCTTCTGTAAAAGAGTTAAATGAGAATTTAGTATCTTAATTAAGTAGTCATCATGAAAGGTTATAGATTTTGAATTAAAGTTGTGCACAGTGAATTTCAATTATTAATTTTATGCTGTTTGCTAGGCTCATATAGTATTATATCAACATTTTGTATCATTATATATATATATATATATATATATATATATATATATATATATATATATATATATATATATATATATATATATATATATACTACAATGATACACAATGCTGATATAATGCTGTATGAGCCTAGGAACATAAAATTTATAATTGAAATATATTGTATATATATATATATATATATATATATATATATATATATATATATATATATATATATATATATATATATATATATATATATATATATATAATATTAAAGTATAGTGGTAAGGTATAGGATCACAATCATTATATGGTAATGACTTTTACTGAACGGTTATTTACTATAAAAATTTTAATTAATGCTTGTTATTGTATTTCTTTCCAGACATGTGGTTACTGGAGAATCTTTTGCTTCCCTTGGTTACCAATTTCGTGTCGGTAGGGCCACAGTACACAAGATTGTCAAGGAAACCAGTCATGCCATATGGGAAACAGTACAACCACAATATTTGCTAGTACCTAATGAACACCAATGGGAAGAAATAGCCAGAACATTTTTCGACAAATGTAATATTCCTTGCTGTATTGGGAGTACTGATGGCAAACACTGTCGGCTGAAATGTCCGGCTGGAGCAGGGTCACTTTTCTATAATTATAAAGGATACCATTCTATTGTTCTCCTAGCCATTGCTGATGCCAACTGTTGCTTCACACTGATTGATGTAGGATCATATGGACGAAACAGTGACAGTTCAGTTTTCACTGAATCAAATATGGGGAGGTCATTTCTTTCTGGATGTTTAGGTATTCCACAGTCAAGTGAAATACCAAATACTGCCAACAAAATACCATTCTTTCTGGTGGGAGATGAAGCTTTCCCTCTGAAGCCTAATCTAATGAGACCATATCCTAGAAAGGACTTGGACTACTCCAAAAGAGTATACAACTATCGGATCAGCAGAGCTAGAAGAACAGTAGAGTGTGCCTTTGGAATGCTAGCTAAGAAATTTGGTGTACTTCAGACATCGATGGAGACTAGTGTTGAAGTATCTGAATCATTGGTGAAAAGTATTTGTGTGCTTCATAATTTCATTCAACATGAAAACAATTTCAACTACTCTCCAAGTGATGATGTTCATGATGCAACACAATCCAATTATTCAAACTCAAGCCTGATAGCAACAAGAAGCACAAGGCCTACAACAGAAGCTATGGCAGTGCGTGATATCTTGAAAGAATATTTTGTTTCCCCAGGTGGAGCCCTTGAGTGGCAAGACAGAATGATCTAGTAATGTATATTTCATGGTGAATAAGCCTAATGTTTAGTTCATAGTAAATAAAGCTAGTGTACACTTCATAGTCTTGTGTATAATTCATACTGAATAAAACTGTTGTCTTACCTGTACACTTCAGTGCAGCAGCAACCTCCTTCCACAGGGCAGCTATGACATCACGATCCCGGTGGCTGCGGTCACTGGGATCATATATAGCAGGGCGCTCTCGAACTAAGTTGATTAGGAAATCCACTTGCATGATGATCAGTGATCACACCACGACGGACTCGCTGTGACTGATGCAAAAAATGGATCCAGACCTATATGTGACTAGACGCGACGTGACGTGACTTGACTTGACTCGACTCTTCCGGTGTAAACGGTTTTTTCAAAGATCCATACAAACTAATGCTAGACTGGGGTGACGATTCATGACGCGTGATGACTCGCCTTGACTCGACTCGACTCGACTCGCTTGGTGTAAACGCAGCCTAAAAAAATTCATTACAATAAAACAAACAAGACAGGCAGAGACGTTGAGAACTCACTTAATTTACATACCTTTAAGATTCTTTGAGCCACAAGTGTTGTCATTAGGGTTGCTGATCTTCTTTCTTGCATTGCCAACAACTCTGTTGGATGAATGAGAATCATGAACAGTTTTGGGAGTAATTAAAAAAATGTTCGGACTCTCTTTTTCACACTTGACTGCAATGTTCAGATTGTTCATTAAAAAATTTGTTTCTGTAGCTATTAAATTAATACGCATCTCAATTTCATTAAGCTATAATTGGCAGTTTTAGTATTTTGTTTTATTCATAGAATAATGACTTGTCCATTAACAACAGGATGACAATTTATATGAATTTTGGATGATCTACATAATGGTATAAATGGGTAGGGTGGTAGGTATACTTAGGATGAGTTAGAAATTCTATATTCTAAAAGAATATAATAAAAGTTCACAAAATCTTATCTGAAAAACCTGGGACCCGATAAGAGATTGCGAAACAATTCACAATTAATTCAAACATGAATAAACGCTAAAAGTTACACCAATATTCCTTAGCATCCTGAAAGTGTCACCAAATATTCTATTTATATGTTTCTCTGGTGATAAGTTGTCCTGTATTACCACTTTCAAATCTTTCTCTTCTTTTGTTATTGATATAATAATTTTCACTAACGTATACGTCCATGAGGGTCTCATTGCACTTTTTCCCATTTCCAATACATGGTATTTTTTTGCATTAAATTTAATTTCTCATGTCTGGCTCCATTCATATACTATCTTGTTTATATCATTCTGTAGCTCCTCACAATCATTATGTTTTCCTATCTTTCTTAATAATTTTGCATCATCTGCAAATAGACTTATGTAACTGCTTCCTCCTTCTGTCATGTAATTTACATATATTAAAAACATTATTGATGCCAAAACTGATCCCTGTGGTACTCCACTTTTCACTTCTCTCCATTCAGATTTTTCATCCTTTACTAATGTTCTCATTTCCCTTCCTTTCAGGTAGTCTTCCATCCAGTTCAATCCTCCAATGTTTTCCAACTTCCATAGTAATCTCCTGTGCGGAACCTTATCAAATGCCTTTTTTTTTTTAAAGTCTAAATATATGCAAGCTGCCCATTCATCTCCTTCTTGGGTTACATCTATTACTCTTGAATAAAAACTTAATGTTGGTGACACACGATCTTCCTGTTCTGAATCCAAATTGTCTATCTGATATTCCTTCTCTTTCTAAGTAATCAGTCCATTGTTTCTTGATAACCTCACATATCTTGCATACTATGCTGGTCAATAACACTGGTCTATAATGAGGTGGTTT
>JAXIVD010000146.1:127500-132500 GCA_036785275.1 Cancer borealis | reverse complement strand
TGGCTTGTAACCGTTTCCTCTTCAGACAGGGCCCTGCTGTCTAGCTACACAAATATACCCCTTATCTAATAGGCCAAACAGATAACCCACTCCCTTAAATATGAGGAGGTTACAGGCAAAATAATGCCAATTTGTGGGGAGCTCAGAGCGCGAGGTGTTCTTGGTGATGGCTAGCGGCTAACTGACTCTCTCACGGCATCTCGTCAACCTCGCAGCTTCCCGAGCTGAGATGCCATGTCGCACCACCGGCGCGCCGTGTTTCTCACACACCGCGCCGCATCTACAAACATAGCCTAATCAGATGCTTTCTTTCACAAAATCACTACAGGCCATGGAGACGACGCAGGACAACAACAAACATACGAGAAGAAGCAGAAAGGAATTGTCTACAAGATAGGATAACTTGCAACACAAGGAAGAAAGAAGGAAAGTTAGGAAAATTAGGAGAACGAAGAGAAGATAAAACATTTAACAAGCCTTGCCTTAATACGCGCTGGCAACTCATCTCTCTCCCTCTGTCCTCCCGCCACACCCGGCTACGTGACCCCACGCCACGCAATCTCCAACCAGCCGCGTGGGTCCCACAACACCAAAGGCATAACACACAGACATGTCATGTAGACACGTCTCCAACACTTCCCGTTCTTTCTCGCCACCTACTCTGCCTCCCCACTAACACAAAGAATGTAACTCTCTTCCATGCGCAGCCGCACCCAGCTGACACAAAGCACACTCCCACGCACATGGAAAGCACACACTATCCACAACACCCTGCATGCCTCTCCACTCCCTCTCCTCAGAGAAACTTCAATCTACGTCCACGGGGCCGGACTAACGTCTCCAGTCTACTGTCACTAGCCTAGCCCGTACCGAGTGTCATAGCCTCAGCGTGGCCTTCTTCCTTACCAGCCCCTTAACATTCTTTCTTCTCCCTCTCAGGAAATCTTCATTCCTCTGTGGGGCTTGACTCTCGTCTTCCCTAGCCGATACAAGTGTGACGGGTGGGGCCCGCAACAATATATATATATTATATTATATTATATTATATTATATATATATATATATATATACACACAGTGCGCGCGTTAAATTCGTGCGGCTCCTGACGCAACAAGCGTCAATAAAAGTAAACATCCCATTCACATTAGTAAACTTGGTATAATTAGTGTTATATATGGTATAAAAAGTAAAGAAGCTTTGATTTGATTCTCAGCAAATCTCTGAAACATTTTCCAACAGCATCTGGCTTACGCCCCTTTGTCTCTGGTGAACGTAAAGTTCCATAATGCATCACTCAGCATCTGGTGAGAGTCAGTGGCTGGGGACATTAGATGATGTGATCGACACACACAATGTTATGGAATTATTGATAGATCGGACATGACTCATTAAGTTGCTTATTTTTTTAGTCAAATGAGTACTGCACGATAAATATAACTGCTCTCATACAATTGTGATGGCCGAGGGATGAGTTCAAATAGCTTGTCTCATAAGTTGTCCGTAGCAAAATCGGTGGTGCAGTGCTATTAACTGACACAGTCTGTGTGCTGTGTCTCCTCAAGACAGGATGGGGTGTCATCAAACATCTGGCAGTATTAGTGCACCGCTCTGCTTTGTAACCGCCCCGGGGATCACGTGAATGCATACAGCCTGCCGGTTTTTTCAAAGTGCTTGCGAGTATTGTCTCCTCAACACGGTTCATTCTCTATAGTTTTTCTCCTCTACATACAATATGGAGAATGCCAAGCACTCTACCAAAGAGCAGCTGGCAAGCATTGTGTCACTCTTCAAGTCAGGACAGTCAGTAAAGGATATCTCAAAAATTGTTGGATTAGCAGAGCGAACTGTTCAAAAGTGGATCAAGCGATTTAAGGATGGTGGCGCGAAGGAAGTACCGGAACATGGACAACGATCTGGTAGACCAAAAATTACCACTCAACGAACTTTAAACCTTATCCGGCGGCAAGTGGAGGCAAAACCACGTATTTCAGCAAGAGAAATAAAAAGAAATAACTCACAATTACTGGCTCATGTCTCCAGGAGAACAGTGCAGTGTATCCTGCATGACAGGCTAGGTTATCGCAGCTACCGCCCCCGCCACAAACCTCTTCTAACTTGTCAGCAAGTCAAAAATAGGATTGTTTTTTGCCGAAAATATTGTCAGTGGGATGAAACCAAGTGGAGGCAAGTCCTATGGAGTGATGAAGCAATGTTTTATGTGGCTGGGAACAGAGGTGGTAATGTGTACCGACACAGTGACAGTGACCCGCTGGACCCTCGCTACACAATGAAGATCCAAAAGTACCCTGACAGTGTTATGGTCTGGGGTGCTTTTGGTTATCATGGTCAGGGGAACTTAGTTGTGCTGCCAAGGAATGAGAACCTCAATAAAAACACCTACCTGGAACTCTTGTGTGACCACTTGCCAGAATGTTTTGAGGCTTGTCAGACTGAAATTTTTATGCAGGACGGCGCATCATGCCACACAGCTCATGTTGTGAAACAGTGGTTACAAGATTGCCAAGTTCAGTGCATCGAAGACTGGCCAGGAAATTCCCCAGATTTAAACCCAAGAGAAAATTTGTGGGCAATCATTAAACGTGAGTTTAGGCAACATGACACACACTCCATTCCACAACTGATCGAAGCAGTGCAACAGGTGTGGCAGAACATTAACCCACAACATTTAAGGAACTTAGCAGATTCTGTCCCAAAACGTCTCAAAAAGTGCCTGAAGATGAAAGGAAGACCCTTGAAGTACTAAACATTTGTAAGTACCCATTCAATTAATGTAAAATTAATGTTAAACATTGTTTACGTTTGTTGCATCAGGAGCCACACGAATTTAATGCGCGCACTGTATATGTATATACACTGGTACCTTGACTTACGAGTTTAATTCGTTCCGTGACCGAGCTCGTAACTCAATTTGCTCGTATATCAAATCAATTTTCCCCATTGAAATTAATTGAAATGCCATTAATCCGTTCCAGCCCCCAAAATACCACCCAATTTTTTGTTACGTATTTTTAAATAAGAAAAATGTATTTATAAATAACAAATATTGTATAAAAACATAATAAAAGAGAATGTAAAGAAATAAACTGGTTTTATAAAGTGTATTTACCTTGGAGGTGAGACGACTTGAGCTAATGGCAGATGTTGGAGGAAGTGGTGGGAGGAGATAGGCAGAGGAGATTGAAGGAGTTTGTTTCGTGCTTTTTTGGTCACTTTCGTTCGTCATAAACTCTATCACTCAATCACTTAACTTAACTTACTCGCTACACTCTTAATGCTACACTTTATCCGTGAACTTAATTGCTTCAGTATTTATTTTTCTCTTTCGCTTAATTTAATTTTCTTCAATGGTTTTTGCCTTTTTCGCCACGCTTTTCTCACTTTTACGTGCAGGGCGTTTCAATAAGAACCTGTCCAAGGAGGTTTGTTTCTTCCTCCCTTTCAGAATGTTTTGGAAATGAGTTAGGCAAGTGTCATTAAATAGCGCTAATGCACGACCAGTTGCAACTTTTTCTGGGTGTTTCTTTTCAATGAACTCTGAAAGTTTCTTCCACATTCCCAACATTTCCTTTATCTCACTTGTAGAGAAAACTTCCTTTGCCTCTGGCTCCTCGTCGGAACCAATTTCCTGCAAAACCTCCGTATGCTGCTGTGCCTGTAGCTCCATTAACTCCTCGGTCGTCAGTTCCTCGGAATGCTTCTCGACGAGGTCGTTCACTTCTGCTTCATCCACCTCCAGGCCTATGGACTTTCCAAGGAACACAATCTCTTCCTCCACTGGCACTTCGGGTTCAAATCCTTCGAAGTCCCTTTCGGACACAACCTCAAACCACAGCTTCTTCCATGCAGAGGTCAAGGTCCTCGTTGTAACACCCTGCCAGGCCATATCGATAATTCTGAGGCATATCACAATGTTATAGTGATCCCTCCAGAACTCTCTAAGGGTGAGGTTTGTGTTCTCCGTCACCTCAAAGCAGCGGTGGAACAGATGCATGGTATAAAGCTTCTTGAAATTAGAAATTACCTGTTGATCCATGGGCTGCAGTATAGGGGTGGTGTTGGGTGGAAGGTAGAGAACTTGTATAAACTTAAACTCTTCGAGGATGTCATCTTCGAGGTTCGGTGGGTGAGCAGGAGCATTGTCGAGGACGAGAAGCGCTTGCAGGGGTAGGTTATTTTCCTGGAGATACTTCTTAACGGAAGGACCAAAGACCAGGTTTACCCACTCCACAAAGAACTGCCTGGTGACCCACGCCTTCGGGTTTGCCCTCCACATAACCTGCAGTTTTTCTTTTAGAATCTTATGTGACTTAAAGGCTCTGGGGTTTTACGAATGATACACGAGCAGCAGCTAGATCTTGCAGTCGCCACTCGCATTGGCGCACAGTGCAAGAGTGAACCTATCCTTCATGGGTTTGTGGCCTGGCATCTTCTTCTCCCCTGCTGTTAATTAAGTCCTCCTCGGCATCTTCTTCCAGAATAACCCTGTCTCGTCACAGTTGAAGACTTGCTGAGGGATGTATCCTTCAGCTTTTATTAGTTCGGCAAAAGTTTTGACATAATCCTCAGCTGCCTTCACATCCGAACTTGCTGTCTCACCATGCCTGACGACGGAGTGAACGCCAGTCCTCTTTCTAAAATTGTCAAACCAGCCCCGACTGGCTTTAAACGAGTCTTCCGATGCCTCGTCCACTGAAATGCCTGGGGTCTGCTGCAGCAAATCAGCATAAATGGCTCGTGACTTCTCGCAGATGATACCCTCCATCACGGTATCTCCCGCAAGCTCCTTTTCCCTCACCCATATCAATAGCAGATTTTCCATCTTTTCATGGAATGAGGGACAGAGGTCCAGAGCTTAGAAATTATTTTAATGCCGTTGGCTTGTGTTATAGCCTTTATCGACTCCTTCTGCTTCAATATGGTACATATCGTAGAAGTACTGCGCTCGTATTGCCTCGCCAAGTCGATTACTCGCACACCTT
>JAXIVD010000146.1:92500-107500 GCA_036785275.1 Cancer borealis | reverse complement strand
GGTGGATGAGTCCACGCCACGCCTCAGGCCCCAGGACGGAATCAGGGTGTCAACACCGCCCCTTCCGACAGATCCTGTGGTCCCGCCCAATCTTACTTGCATTGAGTTGGGGTTGCTCATCAAGGGACAGAAAGGGGACCCCCGAGTTGGCCCCTTGTTTTGCTAAGGTAGGAAAGGAGATAAATGGAGTAGAGGAGTTCCTGATGCAGAGATGGGTGTTACACTGCAGGTCGAGGGAGAGTGACGGGAGTGAAGTACTACAGGTTGTAGTGCCTCAGGATTTGAGGAAGGCCCTGGTGCTGTTGGCACATGAGGGACCTATGGCTGGACACCTGGGTATCCACAAAACTCTCGCCCGCCTGCAGGGCAACTTCTGGTGGCCTGGTATGGCCAGAGATATTACTGAGTTGCTGCAGATTTGCCACACGTGTCAGATGGTGGGCAAACCTAACCAAACTCCCCCTGTTGTACCTCTGCACCCTATCCCCGCTGTGGATCCTCCTTTTACCAGGGTCCTGATTGACATGGTGGGGCTCCTCCCTACTACTAAAGGCCTCTTCTATTTGTTCTCAATAATCTACTCCGGATTCTGCTCGGAATCCGAATCTGTTTTGGATTAATTGGGTGCAAATAGAACAGCAAAATCTGTTTTGGATTCGCTGGATCAAAACAATAACAATGAGAGACCAGTCGCTGCCCAGCCGTCAGTCACACTAGTCACTTCTCCGAGGAAGTGTTGAGAGTTACAACTTTCATTTCCTGATGCATTTAGGGTGACAGCAGCACCCCTAATTATCACCAACCTGCTTATTGTACAATAAAAAAATCCTTATATAACAAAATGTGTTATTGAAAACACCATTAGATTCTTGAAAAGTAGATTCGTCTGATGAACCTCAAGGTTAACCTTGACAATGTTACACCTATTATTTCTTTACAAATACTGCTCCACCTCTTTATTATAAATATACTATACATAGCATACTCAACATATCTGTGAAGGTTTCTGGCAGTGCTCACCATTATTTATCTCGCAAAACTTCTTTGAAATTAGGATAGGTTATGTCAAGTTATGGTTATGTTAAAGTTGTTAGGTTACGGTTATGTTATGGTTAGGTTAAGTTAGGTTCGATCATATAAGATTTTTACAATTTATCACCCAGAAGTTAGGGGTTTGGGTATTAAAATGTAAAAATCTTGTGTAACCGAACCTAACTGAACCGCACCAAACCTAACTTAACATAACCGTAACATAACCGCAAACTAACCTAACAACCTTAACCTAACCATAACTTAATCTAACTTAACCAACATAACACAACTTCAAAGACGTTTTGTCAGGTAAATAATGGTAAGCACCCCCTAAAACCTTCACAGATGTGTTGAGTACACTATGTATAGTATGTAAGAATTCATATATATAATAAAGAGGTGGAGCAGTAGTTGTAAAGAAATACCCCTTATTTATATATATATATATATATATATATATATATATATATATATATATATATATATATATATATATATATATATATATATATATATATATCTAATCTGTAGCGCCAATAGGCTTTCCCTGGTTAGGTTAGATTTGGGTAAAACTTAACTTTTACATCCAGTTAAAAAACCTTACATTCCCACATGTCCTCATGTTTATTGGGAGAAGATGGGGAATGGGGATATCTTATTAACTATTTATTTGGGACGGTAATGAGTGTCAGAATCATTTGTGTATATCAATGTAGGGTAGAGCTTCCCCTTAACCAAAATAAAGTTTGGGGATATCTTATTTAACTATTCATATGCTACGGTTATACATATTTTTGTACCTACACTAACATTTATGCAGAATTTTTGTACCATTTAATCTCTTTCACGTACAAATAAGTTGTTTTCTTGGGAGTATATATCAAAATTCAAAGAAAATAAATAATCTGGTCAGAGGCTCCTTTGTTTCTGGTATTCATCACCGTTATTATACAATTTTAAGCCTACAGTAGTATATCTGAAACATTTTTCTACCACTTAATATCTTTCTCGTATATATACACTGTTTTTATTGGAGGTATATATTAATAATAGATTCCGAGAAGAGGCTGCTGTTATATATCTCCTTTGTTTTTGATATTCATCACCACTATTATACAATTCTGTGCCTACAGTAACATTTCTACAACATTTCTCTACCGCTTACTATCTTCCTCGTATATATACACTGTTTCATTGGAGGTATATATCAATATTAACTTCTGAGAAGAGGCTGGCTCAGGCTGGTGCAAAAAACCCGCGAACGAGTGTCGTCTGCTATAACCCACCTCCCAAATCAGATTCGACGGTTTCAGGAATCTGTTACAGGTCACGGGTTAAGATGGTAAATAGAACACGATTTCGCGGCTAAGCCCCGCCCAGAGCGGTTAAGCCCCGCCCAGATTCAGTGATCTGAAACGGATTCACGCAAATAGAAGAGGCCTTAAGGCTGGTCATAAGTACTTGTTGACCATTATGGATGTAACTACCTAGTATCCAGAAGCTATACCAGTGAGGAGCACCCACGCATGAGTTGTGCTTAAGGCCCTCCTCAATTTTTTTACCCATTTTGGTTTGCCTCCCGAGATTCAGTCCGATCGAGGGACCAACTTCACCTCGTAGTTGTTCGAGAAGACTATGACCGAGTGGGGGATTAAGCACGTTCTTTCTAGTGCTTATCATCCCCAGTCGCAGGGAGCATTAGAGCAATGCCACCAGACGCTAAAGACTATGCTCCGGGCGTTCTGCATGGAACGGGAGAAAGACTGGGACGAGGCTGTTCCCTATGTCTTGTTTGCTGTGAGGGAAGCTCCTACTGAGTCCTTAGGGTTTTCTCCGAATCAGTTGGTGTTTGGGCACCGGATGCGCGGTCCTTTGGACTTAGTGCGGGAAGCCTGGTGTGCTCCCCACTCTGACCGCCCAGAGTCGCTCCTGAAGAGCGTGTTAAGGACGCGGGAACGACTGGTGAAAGTGCTGGAGGTGGCTCAGCACCATCTCGGAGCTGCGCCGGAGAAGAGGAAAAGATACTACGACCAGAAGGCCAAGTGTCGTAACTTTGCACCAGGGGAGAAGACCTCCGAGATTCTTGGCTCAGAACTTGTGGTCACCGCAGAGCGCTGGGGGCAGTACAGTGTGCTGCTTGGGGAGAGGTTGCAGCACCTGGGAGAAGTGCAGAAGAAGGAGTTTGGCCATCAGAGTGAAGTGGCTACCACCGGGGTGAAGCCCATGGATAAGCGTGAAGGCTCTGAGTATTTCAACTGGGGCTCTGACCGAGACCAGATTGAGGAGCAGCTGAACGCCACCCCAACGGAACAGCTTGACACTTCTGCAAGAATACCAGAGACGGTCCCCGAGGAAGGTGCGACCCTCGCTGGAGAAGACGAGGTACATCATGGAAGCAAGAAGTTTCTGTTTTTCCATTTTGCTGATTCCTCTGGCCGTGGGAGAGGACGTGGCCATGGGAAAGGTGTACGTGGTAACAGGGCTAGTGGTAGATTCCTTTCACGGACCGTGCTGGGGAGATGGCCTGTTTTGTGGCTGATGGGGCAGACAAGATTGTGGCCGACTGCTTGTTGCAGACCAGGGAGTCACTCTTGTTGCTTAAAAATTTTGCAAGTCTGAGACTTACAAAAAATTTTCTTTATGGGGGGGCGTGTTGCGGGCCCCGCCCATCACACTTGTATCGGCTAGAGAAGGCGAGAGTCAGACACAGAAGAATGAGATTGAAGATTTTCTGAGGAAGAAGAGGAAGAGGTTAGTAAGGAAGAAAGCTACGCTAAAGTTATGACACTTGTGGCGGGTTCTGCCCGTGAGAGTAGTGTCGGCTGGAAAGGATAAGAGTCCGGCCCAGTGGAAGAAGAGTGAAGCTTCTCTGAGGAGGAGTAGAAAGACACGCAAGGCATCGTCAGCAGTATGTGCTTTCAACATTTGTAGGGATGCGTGGCGAGAGGCGAGCATTGGAGTGTGCGTTGAGTCAGCTGTAGACGGCGAGACATGGAAGAGGGTTATGCCTTTTGGGTTAGTGGCGCCACGTGGAGGTAGAGAGAGGAAATGCGCGGGAAGTGTATCTCAAGTTCACGCAGCTGGGGTGGCGGCAAGTTGCCAGAGAGTGTTAATGCGAGTTTCTGTTGCTTGGCATTACTTTAATTTCAGTTTATTCTTTCTCCTAATTTTCCTGTCTTTCCTTCTTTCCTCTTTGCGTTGCAAGGTGACCTGCCTTGTAGCATAATCTTTCCTGCTTCCTCTGGTATGTTTGTTATCGTCCTACGTCGTCTCTGTGGCCTGTAATGATTTTGTGAAGAAAGTTGTTTTCTCACTAGGCTATGCTTGTGGCGCAGGACGGGGAGACGAGGCCGCTCTAAGAGACTGCGATATGGCAACACTCCATTGGGGAGCGAGAGCCGGGCTGTGTGAGTTACTTACCCACTAGACGCCACAGAGATCCCATCTCGCGCTCTGAGCTCCCCCAAATTGGCATTATTTCGTTTGTAACTTTCTCATACTTAAGGGGGTGGGTTTCAAGATTGGCCTGTGTAGTTGAGGGGTAAATTTGTTTAGCTGGTAGCAAGGCCCTACCTAGTGAGACGGGTTACAGGAAGCCAGAGCAGTGCAAAGAGAGTGTGTGGCGTTAGTTATAACCATCTCGCCGGGTTACTCCACCTAAGGTTTTCAGTATCCCGGGAGTAGATACTGTCAGGGTGGTGAGTCTTGGGAACTAATTTCTGCGTTGTCTGCATTGCAATTAAGAGCCCATTATCTGGGGCCTCTTGTTTGATGACACAGGCGGAGAGGTAACTCCCGTCTTAGTGTTTGTTTATCACGACTCATATAACGCGCTGTAAAGAGTCCCGTAGCAGGAGGCTGCTTTGCAGGGTGTTAGTGAGTCGAGAGGAGATATTGTTCAGTCAGAAGTGGGTGGAAAGACACCTTGTGGGCGGTATTCTGGCGGGGCAATAGCTCCTTGTTTATACACTGTAATCTATTGCTCGCTGTAGTTCTCTTTAGAATGTAAGGAGAAGGTGGTTACTACTGGGAGATTCCTTGTCCTTTGGAGGGTAAAAAGGACTGGCGACCTCTTTACGTTAACGGGGTTGCTGTAGGTGCTGTGTTTGGGCTAAAGAGTGCACAGGTTATTTAACCGGGCACATCTGTTTTTTAGCCTTGTTGTCCAGCCGCTGGCGCGTGGCCCTCGGAGTGACTAGTCCTATGGGATAGTCGATCTTCCTTGTCCTTTGGTGGATTAAAAGGACGTGTAAACATCAGCACTACAGTTCGTACACACCCGTAACGTGGTTGTGGCTGGGTTGTGCATAAGCTGACACCCGGCACTAGGGCATAAGAACCGTATCCTGCGGTGTGACCGTAACAATATATACACACATATATATGTATGTGTATATATATATATATATATATATATATATATATATATATATATATATATATATATATATATATATATATATATATATATATATATATACTGAGTAGTAAGCTACCCGTCGCCCATTGGTCGGCCACCACTCGGCAAGTGGTCGCCCATTGGTGGGCGAGTGGTGGTCGCCCAATCGGCCACTGGTCTCAGTGGGAGTCGCTGTTGCAGTCACGACATCTGACAAGTGGCGGCCGACTGCTCTTAAGCACAGTCCGCAGCCGCTCTACCACCAGTACACACCGACCCACCATCACTCTCGCTACTGCCTGCTGCCGCCGCTCACCTCTCATTCTACCGCTCACCACCTCTGCCTGCCGCCGCCGCTCACTTCTTCTCACAGCTTCTACCTGTTCCTGCTGACTCCAGTAAGGCTGCCAGTGAGGAGCCTGCCACCGAGAACCCTGCCTCTGAGGTCTCTCCCAAGCCGAGCCGTTCACGGAGGCCTCCAGCGACTCTGACGATGCCGGAAGAGACCCCCGCCCTACCAAGGCAACCAAGTTGGGCGAACTGATGCAGGGGGAGGAGGATGAACTCGTCGCCTAGTTTCAAGATCACCCCATGTATTATGACCAAGCGCGCAAGGACTTTAAGGACAGAAGTTTGAAGTCACGGGTCATGGATAAGAAGGCCAAGGAGATGGGTCTTAATCATAAGTAATTAGTTGTCACCCAAATATGTTTGCATTATCGCTCGTCCGCATATCCGCATATCGTGCCAAAGTATAATGTATATAATTTGTTGTTCAAAATAACTAGAGTAATTCAACTTGTCATTGAAACTTTATATTTATTCCAATATAGTGCCATTCAAAGTAATACTTTGTCATAATATTTATTAGTTATATAATGCCAAATTATATTGTATATGATTTGTTGTTCAAAATAACCAGAATAATTCAACTTGTCATTGAAACTTTATACTCAATCCAATATAGTGCCATTCAAAGTAATACTT
This sequence comes from Cancer borealis, assembly GCA_036785275.1. NCBI lineage: Eukaryota > Metazoa > Arthropoda > Malacostraca > Decapoda > Cancridae > Cancer > Cancer borealis. The sequence continues at coordinate 101,082 of JAXIVD010000146.1, read as the reverse complement.
TGTCATTACATTTATTAGTTGATTGTGAGGTAATTGATTTTCGTATTTCATCGGTCTTAAACATCATGTTATAATATATTTTTCTTGTTCTTTTTACAGCTTGATCTGAAATTGGTTCAAGTCCATGCGCACCATCTACGGCAAACTCAAGGCCAGGCTGCTAAACCATTCACGCCCCGTCAGCAATGGATGATGTCCAGATTCCGCTTCCTGGATGCACACCTCACTGTGCGCACCGAGACCCGTCAGTTGGGGGTAAGTGTGACGAAATACCTTTTTTTATAAGAATGTGTGAATGATAACTGCCTTTAAGGCCATGGGTGAGCCTCGGTCCCTATTCTCAATTGTGGCTCTGGCTCGAGTCGGCCAACCCCCAGGTATGGGGCATGTGCCAGAATTTGCACATACATAGGAAGATATTATAGTACCTACATATTACTTTTATTATGTGTTATCTGAAAAATGTTGTTGAATGTACATTACATCCTGGTCTCCCCACAGGCTGCTGGACCACTGACCGATGCCCAGCCAGAGGAGAATGAGGTCGCGAGTGACAGCGACAGCACCACTCACAGTAAAAAAAAACTCTACGCACACCAAGACGGCCATGATTGAGGAGGCTCTAGTAAGCCTGACTGAGAGTGAAGGGTACTGATGAGCTGGGGGAGCAACTTTCCCCCGCGATCAGGGAAACCTCTAATGAACGGGTGGCCTTTGGCCATTGGCTGGGCCTAGAAGCATGCAAGCTAAAAGAAGCACAATGGCAGGGCTTGCAAAATGATATATTTGCAGCTCTTGTGCAGTGGCGACAGGCTGACATGCCACTGCACACTCAGGCCCAGCCATACGGACACCAACCAGCACCAGCACTTCCACCACAAGTATACCCTGGTTATGGCCAGCCTCCTCCAGTAAGCTCTACACCTATCCCTGGACTGTCACAGGCTTGGCAATTCCCCTCTGGATGCTCTCCACAGCAGAGCCTCAACCTTTCAGGCACCCACAATATATCCGGACTGACCGACATATTTTGGGGGTGGCTTCGCAGGCGTCGACCACCAGCTGCCAAAGAGAGCAGAGGACAATACCCCAAGGGGTCAGCCATAGATTGTCCCCTTTAAAACCTATATTGTCTAACAAGTGTACTGTGTACTGTATGTGTAAATAAACCTGACCCATGGAAACTATTTTTCCTTGTCCAATGATAGCACACCTGTCCCTCAATATAATCGCTTAATAAATTTAATATTTAATCAATAAATCTATATAAATATATAGAAGTGCACAAGTGGATGAGTGGGATAAATAAAGGAGATATAAGTAGAGTTTAACAATTTAGTCAACAAGGCAGAACGCGAACGAATGGTTTTAAGTTTGACAAATTTTGATTTACAAAGGAAAAAGGCACAAACTGGTTCAGAGGTCGAGTTGTAGACGAGTGGAATAAACTCCTGAATGAGATAATATGCGTTACAACAGTTGACACATTTAAATGTAGGTTAGATAAGCATATGGATAGTAAAGGGTGGGTTAGTCTTTTGCAGTTCTTCCAATCCTATGTCCTCTATTTGAAACTCAATGCGGAGTACATAGAGCCCTCCACAGGAGCAAGCCGCTATGCCGCACAGAGCACGGCTTTTAAGCTTGCATCACTATATATGTTATTTGTCTATAAATAGTAGTACTATATAGATTACGTTCATATCTTTAGTAGTAACCATATTAATACCATGAATTAGGTCTTTATAATTTGAGCATTACATTTTACTTCACTTAATATCTATCATATCACTTGAAATTCTTGTTAATTTCTCTACATTTTATAAGTTAAGTGAATGTTACTTATAAGAGAAAGTATACACATAATGCAACACACATAATTTGTTGTAACAAAACACAACTGACATTATGATCAAGTACATTATTTATAAGAGAAAGTATATGCACAAAATACAAAAAAATTTATTTATTGTCACAAAAACACATTTACGTATGATAAAGTACATGTTCTTCAAGCTTCAAATCATGCCCCCTTGCCACACTACAGCACCAACACCAATGAAGTATTCCTTCATGCACAATATATTTATTGTCACGAACAGACATTTACATATGATAAAGTACATGTTCTTCAAGCTTCAAATCATGCCCCCTTGCCACACTATAGCACCAACACCAATGAAGTACTCCTTCATGCACAATATATTTATTGTCACGAACACACATTTACATATGATAAAGTACATGTTCTTCAAGCTTCAAATCATGCCCCCTTGCCATGGTACAGCACCAACACCATTGAAATACTCCTTCAGGTACATCCGGAGCTCCCTCCCCGCCCAAGATTCTTCAGTAGGAGTCAATGGTGGCTCGTCTCCGGACATGTTCACCATCGTTCCTACATGCGCCAGGAACAAGGTTGTGATCTTCCGTCTCCCAGTCCACAAAGGCGTTGTGTGCTCTTGGATTGGTTCTTATCATGATATTGTGCAGGCAGACACATGCAAGCATGACAGACTTCACTCGCATTGGGTGGAGTTGGAGTGTGGTGAGCAGGCAACGAAATCTATTTAGAGTATTCCAAAAGCGTTCTCCACAATCCGGCGGGCGCGAGACAGTCTGTAGTTGAAGATTCTTTCTTCCTTTGATAGATTGCGCCTAGAGAATGGCTTCATGAGCCATGAGCCACGTTTTCAAGGGAAAGAAATCATCCCTAACAATGAATGTAGTACGGAGTCGGTCGATCACCACTAGGAAGTTCGTCAGGCGCGGGAAATCCAAGGGAGTTGGACTCCAAATCCTCTTTCAGCTTGGACCGATTGAAGACAGCACAGTCCGAGGTGGAACCGTTGCCTCCAACATCAACCCACATGAACCTGTAGTCTGCATTCACAAGTCCCAGCATAATGATAGAGAAGAATCCCTTGTAGTTGTGATAGACAGATCCTGAATTGCTTGGAGCTTTGATGGCGATGTGCTTTCCGTCAATTGCCCCCACTACATGTGGAAACTTCCAGCGCTCACCAAACCGCTCGCTGACCTCACGCCATCCGTCCGGGGTAGCTGGCAGGGACACAACTTCATGGCCATACTCCTGGACGATTGTCTCACAAACAATGGGCACGAACACTGATATTGTGTTATGAGGCACCCAAAAACTGTAAGCGAGACTGTGGTAACTATCGCCAGTTGCCAGGAAGCGAAGGGTGACTGCGGGCTTGATTCCAGGAGGAAAGGGTTTTCTGTAGTTAGTGGATATCTTCGTCAACTTTGGAGCTATCTGCATTAAGATCTCTTGAAACATTTCAGAATCCATTCTTATATAGTTTACAAAATCACCTTGGCCTTCTGTCTGCAGCTCTTCCATCAGGTTAGCGTAGTTGCCATACCGTACACGCCGAGATATCCAGGGGCGCATCCAAAACCTCCGCTTTCTGCGTTTCATCAGCTGCCTCAGACGATACAGGAGAAGGATACTCGCAATGACATCCTGCTGTTGTTTAAGTGCGAGTTGTGTGAGAATCACTAGTTGGTGAGGTGCTAGTGGAGTGCCTATGGTGTTGACCCTACTGAGGTAAGCAGAGGTGTGTGCAGGGCCACCACATGCCGGTCAATATATAGGGTCGTTATAACTCGGCGACCGTTGGCTGACCGCTGGCCGACCACTCGCCGATTGGTGGGCCACCCATTGGTGAACAATGAACGACCTCCGAAGACATACTGCGACCGACAGGTGGTCGCCGGAGACCTGTCAGTCGTGACTAGTGGCCGACTAATCGGCCATTAGTGGCTGACTGGTGGGTAACCAGTGGTCAACTACTCGTAGGTTGTCGGCGCCCGATGCCATGTGGCAGCCACACTGATCGCCACCCGGATGCCGACTAGTGGCCAACTAGTAGGCCACTAGTCAGCCACTGCTAACCCACCAGTCGCACGACTACTCACCCACCTCATGCGACCACCTCTTTGTCGCCAATCACACTTGTATCGACTGGGGAAGACGAGAGTCAAGCCCAACAGAGGAATGAAGATTTCCTGAGAGGGAGAAGAAAGAATGTTAAGAGGCTGGTAAGGAAGAAGGCCACGCTGAGGCTATGACACTCGGTACGGGCTAGGCCAGTGACAGTAGACTGGAGAGGTTAGTCCGGCCCCGTGGACGTAGAGTGAAGTTTCTCTGAGGAGAAGGAGTGGAGAGGCATGCGGGGTGTTGTGGATAGTGTGTGCTTTCCACGTGCGTGGGAGTGTGCTTTGTGTCAGCTGGGTGCGGCTGCGCATGGAAGAGAGTTACATTCTTTGTGTTAGTGGGGAGGCAGAGTATGTGGCGAGAAAGAACGGGAAGTGTTGGAAAGGTGTCTACATGACATGTCTGTGTGTTATGCCTTTGGTGCTGCGGGACCCATGCGGCTGGTTGGAGCAGGCGTGGGAGATTGCGTGGCGTGGGGTCATGTGGCCGGGCGTGGCGGGAGGACAGAGGGAGAGAGATGAGTTGCCAGCGCGTATTAAGGCGAGGCTTTCTTAATGTTTTAATTTTCTCTTCGTTCTCCTAATTTTCCTGACTTTCCCTCTTTCTTCTTTGTGTTGCAAGGTATCCTATCTTGTAGAGCATTATTTTCTGCTTCCTCTGGTATGTTTGTTGTTGTCCTACGTCGTCTCTGTGGCCAGCAATGATTTAGTGAAGGAAAGAGTTTTTTTCTCACTAGGCTAGAGGTGGAGAGCGACCGGCCCGAAGAAGGCGGCCGAAATTAGGGAGCTTTATCTGGCAACATTCCCTGGGGAGGCTAGAGAGACCGTGGTTATGCCCATGTGATTCAGTTCCCGCTGGCCAGCCACCAAGAACACATCCTCGCTCGTCTCACTCTCCTTAATTTGGCATTATTCCTGAGTGTAACCTCCTCATATTTAAGATTGGCCTGTTAGGTTGTTGATATCTGTGTAGCTAGACAGTAAGGCCCTGTCTATACGAGGACCAGGTTATCATGCCAGGAGTGAACGACGAGTGTGTGGTTGTATAATTACCATCTAGCTGGCGGTGAACTCCACCTAGGGAATTTTGTCAGACTGTTCAGTCTCGGGGAAGTAGTTTCGGCGTTGTCTGCGTTGTCTGCTTTGTCGGCGTTGTTTGCTTTTTTCGGCGTTGTCTTCGTTGTCCTCATTGTGAGAGAGAGAGAGAGCCTATCATCTGGGGCCTCTTGTGCGATAACACAGACGAGGAGTAATCCCGTCTTAGTGTTAATTAATTACGACTCATATAACGCACTGTACGGAGTCCCCTCGCGGGAGGCTACTTTGCAGGGTGTTATTAGAGTCGAGAGGAGTTATTATTCAACCAGAAGTGGGTGGAAAGACACCTTGTGGGCGGTATTCTGGTTGGAGCGATAGCTCCTTGTCTAGGCACTGTAATCTTGTGCTCACTGTAAGTCTCTTTAGAATGTAAGGAGGAGAAGGTGGTTACTACTGCGAGATTCCTTGTTCTTTGGAAGGTTAAAAGAACTGGCGACCTCTTAACGTTAACGGGGTGGCTGTAGGTACTGTGTTTGGGGGCTAAGAGTGCATAGGTTCCTTAACCAGGCACTTCTTGTTTAAAGCCTATTGTCCAGCCACCGGCGTGTGGCCCTCGGGGTGACTAGTCCTACGGGATAGTCGACTTTCCTTGTCCTTTGGTGGGTTAAAAGGACGTATAAACATCAGCACTACAGTTCGTACACGCCCGTAACGTGGTTGTGACTGGGTTGTTCATAAGTGGACACCCGGCACTAGGGCATAAGAATCGTGTCCGTTACGGTGTGACCGTAACAATATATATTTATATATATTTATATATATATATATATATATATATATATATATATATATATATATATATATATATATATATATATATATATATATACACACACACTCATACCTCGATTTAACGGACCTCACTTTAACGGATTTGGAAAGCAACGGACAATTTGAAAGTCCCGCGGTACGGACAGAGATGTGGCAAAACCAGACACGACCTCTGCAAATTGGGAGACAAGTCATTTTGTTTACAGCCAGCAATGCAACAACACATATAGCTCACTGTTCCATGGTTTTGACCTTGTTGTGCTCAAATTATCATAATTTTCTACAACCATGTCATCTGGAGGAAAAGTAGAAAAGAGTAAAAGGGTGAATATGCTGTGAAGTATTCTGTTGATGGATATTCAAACAAGTCTGATTCTTTAGTGGCGCGCAAGCATATGAAGATTGGTAATCAGAAGGAACTAGACGAAGCCATGTATAAGTGGTATGTGCAGCAAAAGGCTTTTGGTACTGAAGTAACTTCTGAAACCATACGAAATGCATGTGAACAACTCAGTAAGCACTTAGATATTGAGTGCAGTGTTAGTGATGATTGGTTGTGGCGTTTCCGTTACCAGCACGGACTGCGTGATACGCAACTGAGGGGTGAGACTGGCGGTGCAGATACGGTAGGCAGTGCAGATACGGTAGGCGCTGAGGTTTATCGGGTTCAGCTTAATGAGCTAATTAAGAAAGGTCTTCTTATGTCCCAAGTATACAACGCCAATGAAACTTGGTGCTCTCTGCCTAATAATACTCAGGCAAGTAAGGATGAACAAGTGATAAGAGGGAAGAAAATGAGTACAGAAAGGATTTCGGCACTTTGTTGTGCTAGCGCTGACGGTATGCATCGTAAATTGGTGGTTGTTGGCAAATCAGCTCGCCCCCGTGCATTGAAAAATCACATGCATAGCTTGCCAGTTCACTTATTACCACTATTGAGTGAACGAGAATGAAAGAATCGGCTTTCTGAAAAGAGCCGGAATTTCCATCACTATCGGCGATCAGCTGATGCACCACCCACACCGTCACCGTCACCGTTAGCAAACAAATCACCAACCTCTACCTCACATTCTTCTCGTACTACTGATACATCTGTACCACCAATACAGCCTACAATCAGTAGTATATCATTGGAGCTGCAAAGCTCCAGTGAGTCAGAATAAGGAATGAATTTCTGAGGCGCCACTATACAATCACGGCATATCTAAACTACCTCTTCACCATCCATGGTAAGTCTGATTTTCAATTAAAATTGTAGATTTACTATATTATAGTTTATATTTACAGTGTACAAGTATTTTACACTGTTAGATTGGATACTGTGCTTGATTAAAAGTACAGTACTGTATTTATTACTCTGTCTTTCCTAACGTAATTGTTAATATTAGCTGTAACCTGGGTATTCATACCGTAGATTCTGATTATCGGCACTAACGGACAATCGGCATTATCGAACCGATGCTCCCCTCTTTTAGTCTGTTAAACCAACGGAGGAGTGTATATATATATTTATAGTCTTTGGCCACTTGACAGTAATACCAAAGAATTAAAAGTGATCAGCGGATACCGGGGAATAGAACCCGGGACCATAGGTTCGCATGCCCGAATGCTGACCACTATATATATATATATATATATATATATATATATATATATATATATATATATATATATATATATATATATATATATATATATATAATATATGTCGTGTTTTGAGTGTTTCGCATCAGTGTTATCCTTGTGTCAGTGTGAGTGATTCGGATGTTTGAAACTGTTTCGTTCGAAGCGTGTGCGACCCATACTGGAGCGCCTGTATGGAAGGGAATGTTAGTTAGGGTGGGAACGTGGCCAGACACAACTGAACAGGTCAGTTTTCTCTGTAGTGTGTACATGCTTGTTTTGTTTTCTCTTGTGCATAATGTTATATTGTACATCAGTCAGGAACCATTGTCATTTTTATTTCTTCATGTTTATATATTCATTCACAGATATGGTGTTATTTTTGTGTGAATAAAACCCACTGATTGAAGTTGTGTTTTATCACTTCAGTTTATTCACACAAAAAAATATATCCTTCATCCGGGTGTTGACATGGATCGTCTTTTGAGGCCTGAGCAGTTTAACGCAGATCCCAGCTCTCCGACCGCTGCCCAGGAGTGGAAACATTGGAAAAAGACCTTTGAAAACTTCCTGGGAGCCCTATCTCAAGACAACGTGGATAAACTCGGCCTTCTTGTGAACTATGCGTCTCCCCGGATTTATGAAACCATCTCTGAGAGTGCTACTTACAATAACGCAAATCAGTGTCAGTACGTGAAACCCACAAATGAAATATTCGCTCGGTATCAGTTTGCAACTCGCCGCCAGCAGCCTGGGGAAACATTAGATGAATATTTCCAGGCTTTGAAATCTCTGAGTAAGGAGTGTAACTTTAAGGCAGTAACAGCGACTCAACACTGCGAGGAATCAATACGTGATGCTTTTATTAGTGGTTTACAGTCTGCTTTGATAAGGCAGCGCTTATTGGAAAATAAGACCTTAGATCTTGCTGCAATGTATGATTAAGCGAGTGCGCTGGAATGCCCAGAAAAATTCAGATTTATACAATGTTCACCCGGGCAGCTCTGTGATCGGTGCTGTAGCCGGTAACAAAGAGGCAAAGGATGAAATAATGTGCGATCCTTCAGTAGTGGCCTCAGCAGTAGGTGTCAAGTGCTTCTTTTGTGGGTTATCGAAACACCCACGGT
>JAXIVD010000146.1:60000-87500 GCA_036785275.1 Cancer borealis | reverse complement strand
ATGACATCAAGATCAAGATCAAGATCATGCGGTGATGAGCAGAGCCCACCAAAATGGCGCACAACATCCGGCGGGAAATTCAAATCGTGTTATCGCGAGTCAAAGTCGTTTTCGGTAAGCCAAGGGATATTTTACCTATTCGTATAAACGCGAGTTTCGTGCACGATGAACTCGTGTTCGGCGGGGTATTATAGTATTTAGGGACTTGAATAATGGAGGGATATATTCACAGTAGTCACTACTAGTCATTATTCTGATGATTTTCTTGTGTAACACATTGAGATGTTGTAGGTGGCTGAGGTAGCTGGTGGGACCAAATAGAATTACAGTAATTTAAATGAGGATAAATATGCACGTAATATATATATTTAAGAATATCTAGAAGAACATACGGTTTGGTTTTGAGAAGTAATATTGTTCTGGATAATTTTAAAGAAAGATGGGATATGTGATGCTTGAAATTTAGATTTTTGTCTATAGTTAATCCAAGAAACTTTGTCTTATTATATTGTAGAATGTCATCATTTAAGAGGCTAAGATTTGGAAGTGGCTGGTACTTCGTTGTGGTGTTAGTGAAAAGCATGTAATAGGTTTTGGCTGTATTCACCATTAAGCAGTTAGCTATACACCATTCAGTGAATTTGACGTTTCCTATTTGCATTGTGCACCAGATCTGAAGGGTTGTCACTAATCATAGATAATGTAGAGTCATCATGAAATAAGTATAGGTTTTAGTGAATTGCAAATGTTACAGATGTCATTGATGTATAAAAAAAAAACCAATATGGGTCACAATATACTACATTGTGGCACTCCCAAATGTACTGATTCTGTATGGGAAGATATTTTATCAAATATTGTGTATTGTATCCTGTTAGGTAGGAAGTGAACCAATCGTGAATACAGCCTCGAATCCCATAATGGTACATTTTATCTAGCAGAATGTTGGGTAGGACAGTGTCAAATGTTTTGCAGAAATCAATGAATATGGAAATGATAGATTTGTTATGAAGTGCATTGTAAAGATCAAACATGTAAGTATTTATAGCATTAAAAGTACTAAGACCAGGTCTAAAGCCAAACTGTTTATCATTTAATATTTTCATTTTGTTTAAGTATATTATAAGATATTTCTTCATAAGTTTCAAAAATTTTGGAAAATATAGGTAAAATGGAAATGGGTCGATAATTTGAAATGTTATTTTTACTACCAGATTTATGAATTGGAATGATTTTTGCCTGTTTAAACCTGTCAGGAAAGATGTCAGCCTGTATTAACTGATTGAATAATGTTGCATGGGGGATGGCAAATAATTGTTTTATTTTATTATTTCAGCAGGTATTTCATCATGTGGCCTTTTTTGCTTTTAAGGAACTGGATTGCTTCAATGATATCGTTATGGGTTATTGGAGACATTAATATTGAACTCAAATAGTTACCTCTTAAATAAGAATTGTGAGAGATCTGGATGGGTGGCAGTTCATCAGCAAGCTTGGGGGCTATTTGTGCGAAGTATTTGTTAAATGCAACTGAAATTTTATGAGGGTTGTTAATTGACTGACTATTTACTGATATGGATTTAGTTGTTGTTTGGATCTTTGACTTTGTGTTTCCAATATAATTTATTATTTCCCAAATCTCTCTCTCTCTCTCTCTCTCTCTCTCTCTCTCTCTCTCTCTCTCTCTCTCTCGAATGAGAGATGATGAGTTCAACTTTTAATGGAGACGGTGGCAGTGTTGCACATATTGATATTTAAATATTCTAGATATGAAAGTCAATACTACCGTTATCTCTGTAAAATGTTGAACTCGTCATTTCTCCCGTTCAAGTGTCACTTGAGTGGAGATGGAAACATTGCCTGGTTCCCATTACTGCCACTCAGAGGCATGATTCCCACGAGTCCGTTTAACGTCTAACAATGATGGCACAATCATCCCCGTAAGAGTGGTTATAATGATACACTGTTTCTACCTCTGCTCAAGCAAACTCTGTCGAATGGGAGAGATGTCTTGAGTTTATTTTCTTATGGATAGACGGTGGTAGTGTTGCACGTACTGATATCTGAATATTCTAGACGATATTCAAGTATGTGAAAAAATCATGTACCATAATAAAGCTTTGAATTGCAAATTATAATTATATTTACTATCAATGGAAAATAGGCAGTGTTTTCGTCCTGCCAAGATACCACAGCAACACTGCAAGCTTGTAAACATCGAGTGAGGAATTCTACCCTGGTAGTTTGGGGAGCAAGGTGTTATTTAATTAAGGTCAGGACGAAGTCAGGATGTTGGGAAGCAATGTGTGAGGAGGCTGTTGATAACATAATAGATTACTAGTGTATCAAGTATGAGAGTAGAGAATGATTTGGGTAGGCATTTTAACACAAGAAATAGTATAAGTGAGATAGCATGGTAACCCATTGAAGCCGCTTGTTGCATATATGCAATGTGAAATATGTCCTGACAAGATACTATACTGTGTCACAGGCACACAGGCACGATCCTATAGTCGTTCAGGCTGCCACTCACGGTATGGTTCGTGTGAACCCTTACATGTCAGATGGGGAGATCCTCAACAAGCAACTGCATTTTTTGTCGGTATGTAAGGAGTGTGAGTATCAAAAATTTATTTATTTTCCTTTAAAGCTTACTTCTAATAGCTGTTTATGAATAAAACATCATTGTATAAGTATCAATTTCATCAGCACCAAAGTGATAACCAATGTTGCATTTATGCAACGATCAGCATTCAATTTTTTTGTTACATTTAATATTTTTATAGCTTATTTATTCAATACCTTAATGGGATTTTGTTTGATAAATTGAATTTTACCTATTCAAATTTATTGAATAAAAATTTCTTTCTAGAAACCTGACCTTGAACAAAATACAAGATGAGTAACAGAAACCTTTCTTATCTGACGAGAATGCAGACAGTGATGAAGATGAATCCAATGGATTGAATATACAGAGTGAAGTTCAAGTAGAGATTCTGTAAATTATGCCTTCAACACAACTAACTGCTTTTGCAGTAATAGGATCTTCAGGGCTGTAGGATAGCACTGACGCTGTCAAAAGAGAAGAACAATGCCAGAAGAGGAAAAAGATAAAAGCTCAGGCAATGGAAGGCAGACTATTATATCATAGATAAAAACAAGTGTTTCAACTTTTCCTTATAAACCATTAATTGCTGACATTCCATGAAAGCCTACTGAGATAATTGAACTTTGACCAGATACAATGCCACTGATCACCTGATGAAAATCACCTGTAATAGAGGCTGCAGCAATTGTTGCCACAGAAAATACAGTTTTAAGAAGGCAATAATATCTGCCGCCATCTTGCTCAGCTTTGTTTACAAACACTATCCCCTGCAGGGGACACACACACCTCCGAGAGTATGATTGCGAGGCGGATAGGACACGTAGCTCACCCTATTTTGCTTTGACTTGCTACAAGGTGCTTCGTGGCAGTCAGGAGGAGGAAGGGGGTGTTGGGGGGTGACTTGTCCTACTGAACATAAGGCTGAAGTTTTTATGGAAGAAGATTCCCTTTCCAAACAATAACATCTCTCTCCTTCCTCACCACCTTACACTTAGTTTTCAACTATATTTTATCTGTTTAGTAGTTTTCAACTATGTTCCATCTGTTTAAAATCGTGTTTTACCTTTCTTTCTTTTTTTTTAGATTTAATTAATTGTATTCTTTTGTGTAAGGACTTGTGCACAAAGTACTGTGGGAAAAGTTTAGATGAACAATCATCTGAGGTCCAGAAACGGATTAATTAATCTAATTTACATTGAATTCTATGGAAAATATAATTTCGGTTTTAGAACATTTTGGTATACAAATGACTTCAACAAACAAAATTTACTCATAGTTTTATCATTCATATTGAGTAACCTTACATAATGATTTATGAAGGAATTTAAAAACCTTGATATTATAGAAGTCTAACTTTCCTACGAGCATCTCAAAGCCTAGTCAAGGAGTGGGCAACACTTGGTGTCGTAACAATATGTGTGTGGAAGGTGGAAGATACGTTTATGTGTGGAAGGTGGAAATAACCACGTGGAAATGTCCACGTGTTCAGAGGTGGAAGTGAGAGGTGATTTGCTTTACACAAACACCAGATGTTCCATGGTCAGTTGACCGTAGGTCAAGATAACAATTAAGGTGCCAATTAGGCGGAACTCTGTCACTGAAAATAGACTGACAAGCAGTCACATGATAGCCGTTGCCAAATATAGCTAATACTTGCCGATGTTTATTATAAAGACAATTCCTTCAGTTGGCCTGAGAAACCATTAAGGAAATTCCCAGAGACAGTAAAGAGATGTATATGGACACAGGGACTTTCCCAAATATTGTCCCTTTAGATATTGGAGAATTGGTAAAATTTTGAGGGACAATAGCCTCTACTGTCAGAGTGGAGCACTATCTACACAGACGTTGGAGCCTCAGTAACTCACTTCACTCAGGACTTCCAGCTAGAAAGAACCAGAATCTCTCAGCTCAGATGGAGGCTTTGATCGGTCTGGTAAGTAGAAGTTTTCTTTGAAATGCAGTCTTAAATAGCAACTGATAGGATGTTAAGTTTAAGGATATGATTTTATGTAGAAGTGTATTATGTATTAGCTCCATGGAAACTGAAAGAATATAAGGATTGTTATCGCTCCATTTAAAATTAATATGCCTGATATTATATATGTGTATATATATATGATATATATATATATATATATATATATATATATATATATATATATATATATATATATATATATATATATATATATATATATATATATATATATATATATATATATATATATATATATATATATATATATATATATATATATGAGAAAGGAGCTCATGTAATAGACCTTCCAAACAATAATCCTCCTCCTCCTCCACTGCTTCATCGTCTTCCTCGTGCACAAATCATCCCATCTTTGAGGTAATCAAACTAATAAATCCAGTTTATATTATTTTTTTTTTGCATTCTCTTTTACCGTATTAGGTAAAGATTCATTTTCTTAATTACTCGATATCTCCTTATCTTTATAATGCACTGCAAATTCAACCTCAGATAGTTATTCAGATCACCTCAAACAGTTATGTCACTGAATTGCGGGAAAAATGTGATTTTTTGGGGGTTACGTTAGGTTTGGTTGGGTTAGTTTTGGTTAGGCTTATTTAACTGCAGCTCTGGGGAGGTTATTTTAACAAAGCAATTTTGGAGGGTAAATTTTTACATCTTCACCAGAATGGCACGTGGTTACCAAAGAAAATGACGTCTACACCTCACACAACCTCCTACTTTTAGTCATAGAAAACATTTGATAGCTTCTAAATTAACATAGCATAAGCCTAACCAAAACTAACCCAGCCAAACCTAACTAAACATAACGAAACCTAACCAGACCTAAGAAAAAAATTCTTATGCTTTTCTGTAATTGAGCAGCATGACTGTTTGAGGTGATCTGAATAAGTTTCTGAGGTTCAATTTGCAGTGCATTATAAAGATAACAGGATATCAAGTGGTTAAGGAAATGAATTTTTACTCTGTATTATGTTTTTTAAATTAGTCTTGTACTTACATATTTTGTTTCAAAACAAAAACAAAAATTTGGCTGGTTTTTGGGACATGGAACAGATTAATTATATTTCAATTGATTTCAATGGAGAAAATTGACTTGCAAAACGAGCAAATCGTAAAACAAGCTTGGTCATGGAATGAATTAAACTCATAATTAACTATGTTAATTAAATCATTTACAAGCTAAAAACATAGTTATAACAAAACTTATGGCCAATTCTTAGGGAATTTTTCATGTCGACACTTATGGCAAAATTCATAGTGCTATTTTGGAGTCCCACCTGTTGTTTTAGAGACTTTAAGGGCAGCATCACGCGAACACTTTTTCCGTCAACTTTCTGAAAATTGACAATTTCTGGAGTGCATGCCATTAAACATACACAGCCAGTCGACAATTTCTGGAGAGCACGTCTTTACACACACGCAGCAGAGACCACAAGAAGATGAGGAACTGGATCGAGTTGGACAAGAACCAGTAATTTTTAAAATTTAATGCTTTATTTCAGGCTTTTAGGGCATTTTTAGGGGTCACATCTACCAGTCTGGAGTTCGTGATCTGCACTGCTTTCCAGATTATCGGAATTTCACTATATTGTCTTTTAAATTACCTATTTATTATAATCAAATCCTGACCATTAGTTTAAATTCTTTTATTCCTTTCTCATGTATAAGAAAAAAATTTATTATTATTCCAGATAACTATCCCCTCTTCTTCAATGACACTCAACTGCCTCTCTCCTCCACATTAAACACATTTGGTCTTTCCTTTACTAAAAATCTAAGCAATGGTTTTTTAAAGTAAAAACCTTTTTTGTGAATATACTTACCCATATGTAATTACATATGCCTAAGGCAAATTTGGATATTATGCAGCCCTCAGAAATGCTTCGGTTGCGAATGTTGTTGTTACGTTGGCGGTCCATGGTGGGTTGCCTGCCTAAGACTTACGGTCACAGGGAGAGAAGGCAGCTGATGTCCTCTCCTATGGGCCAATTTCTTTTTGATGGCCAAACGCTTGCAGCTGTTGAGCAGAGGGAGCAGGACTCCTCTCAACGAACCCTTGTCTCCCAAATTGCCCATGGCTTAGCCTTTACCGGCCGTGGTGCTGGGGTTAGACCCAGGAGTGCTCAAAAGTCATGCTGATAGTTTGGGCCATCCCTTGTCAGTCGAGTTTGCGGGTTTAGGCTCTCAGGTTCTGCCCCGACTTTGGAGGTCGGGGGGACCTCCGGTTAGTTCTGCCCCGACAGTGGAAGTCGGGGGGGACGCCGGTGCCACAGCTGTGACTCAAGTTTGTGACATGAGCATTCCCTCATCAGTGGGTAACTCCCTTCCGAATGGAGACAATGTCCTCGGTCCTGGAGTCAATAACCGAAGGAGACGCGTACTTTCAGGTGCCAATCCACCCTCGGTCTCTCAGGTTCTTAAGGATTGTGTGGCAAGGCACAGTTTACCAGTTTCGAGCTCTATGCTTCGGCCTTGCCTCCGCACCTCAGGTTTTTACCAAGGTGATAGCTCCCGTTTCAGCTTGGGCCCATCGCTGCAGCATTCTTTGCGCCGCAATCTGGAGAGTTAGGGAGTTCTTGGAACTGCCGGAACTTTCATCTCAATCCTCCACACTGCATACTGGGGTCGAGCGCACCTCTGGGAGTTCGCAGCAAGGCCCCACTCCTTTGGTGCTTTCTTGTTCTCCCCTGGCTCAAGAGATCCGCAGAGAACAGATGAGATGTTCCCTGCGGAACCTCAATGCAGCTTTGACATAAGGGCTCTGCTTCTTGTGTGTTCCCAGCTAGGAATTCAAGTCAATTGGGACAAGTCCGATTTAGTCCCCAGCCAGAGGAAGCTATTTCTCGGAATGGTGTTGGATTCTCAAAGAGCCCTAGTTTTTCCGTCTCCAGATCGTGTCAGCCACTTGCAAGGGGTGGACCGAAGCTTCCTTTCGCACAAAGCTCCACCAGTTCCCCTGTGGAGGTCCTTGCTGGGTCATCTGGCGTCCTTAGAGAGGCTGGTTCCAGACGGCCGCCTACGGGTGCGTTCCCTTTAATGGTGTCTGAAAGGACAGTAGAAGGCCGCTTCCGACCCAGACTGGCGGAGGGTGGCTCCCTATCGCCAGTGTTTAGAGGACTTTAATTGGTGGCTGGCTCCAGAAATTCTCCTGAAGGGTGCTCCATTCTCGGGAGCTCCTCCAGAGTAGACTCTGTTTACAGATGCGTCCCAGCAGGGATGGGGGGGCGCATCTGGGAGTCTCCTTGGCGTCAGGTGTGGACTACGGAGGAACAGGGTCTCTATATCAACCAGCTGGAGCTCTTAGCAGTTTTTCGAGCCCTACAGAAGTTTCGTCAGGATCTGTTAGGCTCAGTAGTCTCCATAATGTCCCATGACTCCACACTGTGGCTTATCTAAGGAACTCGGAGGATACTCATTCAGAGTCCCTGTCAGTTCTTGCAGGGGAAGTTCTCTGGTAGTGCGAGAGCCTTTCCATCTAATTGCAACCCATGTTCATTCCAGGACGTCACAATTCGATCGCGGATGTTCTCAGTCGGTAATGTGTGGGTTCGGAGTGGACCCTACACCCAGAGGTGTGCAGGGCTCTCTTCCAGGTATGGGGTTCTCCTCTAGTGGATCTTTTCGCCACAGCTCTGACTCGGCATCTCTCTCTGTATGTGTCACCTCTTCCGGATCAGGCAGCATGGAAACGAGATGCGTTCTCTTTCCCTTGGGAAGGTCTCAATCTTTACGCCTTTCCTCCCCTCGCTCTCATCCGTCGCGTTCTGGTGAGAGTTCGGGATTCGCAGTGTGTACGGATGACGGTGGTGGCTCCCCTGTGGCCGCAGGCAGATTGGTTTCCCTTACAGCTGGATCTCTTGGTGGACAGCCCACAAGTACTACCGTCGTGGCAGTCCCTTCTTCGCCAGCCCCATCGTCATCTCTTCCACAAGTCCCCAGGGATGCTCTGGCTTCACACGTGAAGACTCTCTAAGGCAGTGGTTCTTAACCTGGGGGGCACGCTCCCCCTAGGGGGGCGTAGATGATTTCCAGGGGGGGACACGAGCCTCAGGAGAAAAGTAGAAATTTTTCCAGTTATGTGTTATTTTCTTGACAAGAGCATGGGTCAGTACTGTAGAGATAAGTTTATGAAATAAAGCAGAAGTATCGTCATTACTAACTCTTTTTTCAAAAGTCTCCTAGGCATACCATTTTTCATATATATTGACTCCCCCTGCTCTTTGATACCCATGGCAGGGGGTGGTGGGGAGGAAGTTAACCCATCCTGGACCTGTACACTTCTCGTTGCTCACTGGTGAGCCGTGAGGCCCAGTCTCTCCCAGACTCCCAGTCTACCACACATGTCCGTGGTTATTACATCTCTTCTTTCACATTTCTTCAGGCGAGGCTGTTGAGGTATTTTCATCTCAGTTGTTATATTTATAAATTTACCTAAATATGTTGAGACGCCTTAATTAAGTTTATTGGTGAATTGTGAACATGCATATGTTTCTTTATTTGTTTGTCGAAAGTTGCAAATTCATTTTTGTAATAAATCAGTTGTTGGTGCTTAAAATCTTGTGCTGTTTACGGTAAAGTTGTACTAATGATCATGTTGATCTGTTTCTTGAATACGTGTTTATGATCCTGATGTGGTGCTTATGATCATGATGTGATGTTTAATAATCATGTGGTGTTTATGACCATGCAATGTTTATCATTGAATGTTAATCATTATAGTGGTGATTATGATCATATTATGATTATAGTGATGCAGTCATTTAAAGTGTTTACGATCATGTGTGTGTTACTGATCATGTGGTTGTAATTATCATCATGTTGTGGTGTTTATTACACGTGCCTTTTGTGTTGTTCACAGATATATATTCCCCACTGCACATCAAATAATTTGCAATGAGTGCCAAGAAACGGAAGTATAATGAAGATTATATTCGTTTTGGATTCGTGTCCCTCCAAAAGGGTGACACAGAGGTCCCGCAGTGTGTGATATATTACAAGACTCTAAGCAATGATGGAATGCAGCCTTCACGCTTGGAACGCCACTTGAGGACAACACACCCTGCTCTAGCTGACAAGCCCAAGGCATTCTTTGAAATAAAAAAACACACCTTGAAGCAAGCTAAGTTGGACAACAGTGGATCATTTCGACAACAAACTTCAAAGCTTGTTGAGGCTTCCTATGAAATCGCCATATTGATTGCAAAGAGCAAGAAGAGCCATAATATTGGAGAGTCTCTCATATAACCAAGTATATTTCGTGCAGCAGAACTCGTTCTGGGGAAAGATAGTGCAAATAAGCTTTCCCAAATTTCTCTATCAAACGATACAGTCAAGGGAAGGGTCGATGAATTGTCTCAAGATATCAGAGATCAAACTCTCGACCAAGAAAGAGCCTCCCCTGTTTTTGCCATCCAGTGCGATGAAACGACTGATATCGCTCAGTGTTCTCAGTTACTGATGTATGCTCGTTTCGTGTCAGGCAACAATATAAAAGAGGAAATTCTGTTCTGTCACCCCATGGAAAGTTGCACAACAGCAGAAGCTATTTTTCATGATGCATCAAACTTTTTTCAAGAAAATCAACTTTTTTGGGACTCGCTGGTAGGGGTGTGTACTGATGGAGCTCCAGCCATGCTTGGTCTGCAGTCTGGGTTCGTCACAAAAGTGAAAGAAAAAAATCCTTCTGTAATAAGTACACACTGCATACTTCATTGTGAAGCCTTAGCATCCAGAACTTTGCCTGCTGAAATGAGGGATGTCCTGAACGTGGCTATCAAGGTAGTCAGCTTCATCACAGCTGGAGCCTTAAACAGTCGTCTCTTCAAACTGCTGTGTAAGGATAGGGAATCCAAACATGAAGCCTTGCTTTTTCACATGAACGTACGATGGCTATCAAAAGGGAACATGCTTGGACGCTTTATGAGCTACGAGAAGAAGTAGCAATATTTTTATATTCACAGCAGAAGACAGACCTTCATGACAAATTCCAGTCTGAAGGCCTTCAGATAACTCTAGCTTACCTGGTGGATATTTTTGAAGCACTGAATGATGTGAACCTTAAACTACAAGGGAAAAACATCAACATCATCATGCACCATGACACCATTCGAGCCTTCATGGCCAAACTCGACCTCTGGAAATGTCAAATTCGGCAGGGAAATACAGCCAGTTCTAGGAACTTGGATTCTGCTCTCGCTCACAGTAACCTTGACTCTGAGTTAAAGAAACAAATAATCACTCATCTAAGTGACTTGAAAGCAGAATTCATCAGATACCTTCCAGATATAGACGACAAGCGTGAAGCCTGGAAATTCATCAGGCACTCATTTCAATGTGAAGCAGCTGATGTTGCTGATGAAGTCCAAGAGGAGTTTCTTGAGTTGAAGTTCAACTCCACAGCTAAGGAAGATTTCAAGGATCTGGATTTGGAGACGTTCTGGGTCAAGTATCTTCCTGTTTACCCTCTGATCTCACATCAGGCTCTTCGGATTCTAACAATGTTTGGATCCACGTATCTATGTGAAACTGCATTTTTCATGCTCGTTGCCATCAAGACTAAGTACAGAAACCGCCTGAACGTTGAAGGGGACTTATGTTGTGCACTCTCAAGCATTCGACCACGTATTCAAGATCTGGTAGCTAAGAAGCAGTGTCAAATATCTCAATAAACATGTATTCAAGATCTGGTAGTGTTGAAACTATGTCAAATATCTCACTAATGTAATTCATGCTTAGTAAATAGACTAAAAAGGCATTGTTTTTTCATTTTCTTTTTAAATCTGGGAGTGAAATTTGTCTATAGATGCAAGGGGGGCGTGGAGGGAAAGAACAGTTCCTAGAGGGGGCGTGGTAGTAAAAAGGTTAAGAACCACTGCCCTAGCGTCTCTTCAGAGCGCGAGGGTTTTCGCGCAGGACAGCTAGATTCTTGTCCCAACCAGTTAGACAGTCCTCTTCCTCAGTTTACCAGGCGAAGTGGAGAGTCTACTGTGATTGGTGTAAGTCGAGGGGTTTGGATCCATGCTCTGCCTCTATGTGAAGTTGGCAAATTTCTTCCTTTTTCTGCGAGATATCAAGCACCTGTCAGTGTCCGCAATTAGGGGTTATAGTTCGGCATTGGCCCCTGTTCTGCGTCAGTCGGGTATAGATCTTACCACAGATAAGGATTTGACTGCTCTTTTCCGCTCCTTTGCTGTCTGTTCCCCTCGGTTACCCGCCTGGGACTTATCCTTAGCGCTTCGCTTCCTATTGCAAGCTCTGTATGTGCCATTGCGGGCAGCCTCTACAAGGGATGTCTCCCTTAAGACGGTGTTTCTTCTGGCATTTGCTTCAGCTCATCGTATCAGTGAACTTCAGGGACTTTCAGCAGAGGTGCATCATTCTAAAGGATGGACGACCATGTCTTTCTCCTTAGCTCCAGATTTTCTGGCTAAGACGCAACATCCTGGTGATAAGTCCTTGGATGAGTTTTCTATTCCTGCTCTTACAGAGTTTGTTGGGGATCAGGAGGAAGATGGTCTTCTTTGTCCAGTCAGGGCTGTACGTGAGTACCTTCGGCGGACTAAGGATTGTCATCCTTCCTGTTCTCGACTTTTGTTATGGTCTCAGAACCAAGGCGCACTGTTCACCCACATACGCTCTTGATGTGGATTTACCAAGTGATTAGGAGGGCCTATAACGATGTTTCTCAGGAAGAGTGTCGCCTTACGAAAGTAACTTCTCATGAAGTTCGTGCAGTGGCTACTAGTCTTATTCCGTAAGGTTTAAAATTTGGCTTCTGTTCTCAAGGCCGGTACCTGGAAGTGCATGACACCTTTGCGTCTTTTTTTTTCCTCAGAGAAGTGAGTCATAAGTATCTGGATACTTTCTCCCTGGGTCCAATAGTTGCAGCTCTGAGGGTAGTGCATTGACCCCGACTTCCACTGTCGGGACAGAACTAACCGGAGATCCCCCCGACCTCCAAAGTCGGGGCAGAACCTGAGAGCCTAAACCCACAAACTCGACTGACAAGGGATGGCCCAAACTATCAGCATGACTTTTGAGCACTCCTAGGTCTAACCCGGGCACCACGGCCGGTAAAGGCTAAGCCATGGGCAATTTGGGAGATAAGGGCCCGTTGAGAGGAGTCCTGCTCCCTCTGCTCAACAGCCGCAAGCGTTTGGCCATCAAAAAGAAACTGGCCCATAGGAGAGGACATCAGCTGCCTTCTCTTCCTGTCACCGTAAGTCTTAGGTAGGCAACCCACCCCGGACTGCTGACATAACAACAACATTCGCAGCCGAAGCATTTCTGAGGGCTGCATAATATCCAAATTTGCCTTAAACATATGTAATTACATATGGGTATTTGTATATGTAACAACAATAGCAATTTCATATCTCTACTCTTGCTAAAACAGCTTCCAAGAAGTTACGTGTCCTATGGCATCTGCGTCCATTTTTCTTTCCTTCCAGCTGTTTCCTCTGTACAGAGGCCTTATCCATCCATATATGGAGTGTGGTTCTCATGTTTGGGGGAGTTCACCGACACAATGTTGCATCTCTTTTCTTCTGCTATTTTCATACTGACTGCTCTTCTGAACTTGCTAACTGCATGTTTCTACTGCTCCTGTGGCCTCACTGCACAAGGATTTCTACTTCGTCTCATCCCTATTATGTACATCTTTCTAATGCAAGAGTTGGGGAGGTGGTAGTACAGTGGTTAGCGTTTTGGCATGTGAACCAAGGGTCCCAGGTTCGAGTGACGAACGAGTAAAGCTAGCCACTTTTTCTTCTTAGGTATTACTGCCAAGTGGCCAAAGATTACCCAAATTTCTGCCATATTATCCTCAGATGGGACTTTCAATGTTAAATGCATCTGAGGCTTTAGCAGCAATAGCCTCTCTCGTTCTCAACATCAAGAGAGAAAGTATGAAATTTAAAAAATCTAAACCTGCGCCAATAACGGGCAAAAGAGGGCAACAATCTTAGTCTCTATAAAAGCCTATTGGTGCCACAGGTTTGTGATGGAAGAAGAAGAAGAAGGAAAAAAAAAAAAAAAAAAAAAAAAAAAAAAAAAAAAAAAAAAAAAAAAAAAAAAAAAAAAAAAAAAAAAAAAAAAAAATTTCAATCTTTCATCCCTTACACTGTTAAACTCTGGAACTTTCTTCCTTTATCTGTTTTTACATCTGCCTTTGACTTGAACTCTTTCAAAAGAGTGTCAGGACGCCTATTATGCTAAATTTCACCTTAATGTTGATAAATGTTAAGTCTTACATATCGGAAACAATAATTAATCATTACACAAATTATACAATGAATGGCCCCGAATTTTCCAAGGTTAGCCATAAAAAAGACTGGCCAGGAAATTCCCCAGATTTGAACCCAATTGAAAATCTGTGGGCAATCATTAAATGGGAATTAAAGTAACATGACACACACCCTATTCCACAACTGATTGAAGCAGAGCAACAAGTGTGGTAAAATATTGACCCACAACATTTAAGGAACTTAACAGATTCTATCCTAAAACGTCTCAAAAAGAAAGACCTTTGGAGTACAATGGAACCTCACATTACGAGTGCATCATATAACGAGTAATTTGTAGAACCAGCCGAGGCTCGGGCAAATTTTTGTCTTGTTTAACGAGTAGAAATCCACACTACCAGTGTGGTTCATACAGTGACCCTTAGGCTCACACACTCCCGACAGGCATGAGAATCACTCGCTTAGTTCAAGTGGATATCTTGTTGTGGAAGCATCACTATTGTGTTTTCCCAGTGTTTTTCCTTTATTTTTGTGCTTATTTTTGCTATTATTTTACAATAATTACTGTAGTTGTGTTACCATGGGTCCTAAAACTAGTGCAAATAAAAATTCTGAGAAAAAGAAAAGGCTAATAACGATAGAAATTAAAAAGGAAATCATTGATAAACATGAGAAAGGAACTCGTGTGCTGGACCTTCCAAACAATAATAATGCTCCTCCTCCATCGCTCCATCATCTTCCTTGTGCAAAAATTATCCCATCTTTAAGGTAATTAAATTAATAAATCAGTTTATATTATTTCTTTTGCATATTTTTTTTACTATTAAGTAAAGGTTTGTTTCCTTAACCACTCAATATTTCCTTACCTTCACAATGCACTGCAAATTCAACCTCAGATACTTGTTCAGATCATACCAAACAGTTATGCTGCTGAATTACGAAAAAAAAATGTGAATTTTTTTTTTATTACGTTAGGTTTAGTTATATTTTGTTAGGTTTGGTTGGGTTAGTTTTCGTTAGGCTTATTTAACTGCAGCTCTGGGAAGGTTATGCTAACAAAGCAATTTTTTCCAGTAAATTTTTACATCTTCACCAGAATGGCACATGGCTACCAAAGAAAATGGCGTCTGCACCTCACACAACCTCCTACTTTTAGTCAGAAAACATTTGATAGCTTCTAAATTGACATAGCATAAACCTAACCAAACCTAAGTAAACGTGACGAAGCCTAACTAAATTTAACCAAATCTAACAAGCTAAAAAAAAAATGTTTAATCTTCTTTTCTGTAATTCAGTGGCATAACTGTTTGAGGTGATCTGAATACGTTTCTGAGATTGAATTTACAGTGTATTGTAAAGGTAAGAAGATATCGAGTAGTTAAGGAAACAAATTTTAACCCTGTAATATGTTTTTATAATTGTCATTAGTTTTGTACCTACATATTATCTGTTTTGAAAAGTATTTAAAAAAATTTCTGGGTGGCTTTTTGGACGGATTTATTATATTTCAACTAATATCAATGAGAAAAACCAATTTCCAAATCAAACAAATCGTAAAACGAGCTTGGTCATGGAATAAATTCAACTCGTAATGCAAGGCACTACTGTACTGAATATTTGTAAGAACCCATTCTATTAATATAAAGTTAGTGTTTAGCAATGTTTACCTTTGTTAAGTCAGGAGGAGCACAAACTTTTGGCGGAGACTAGTTCCCTACAACAACTCAAGTGCTATGTACGGTTAAGGAAGACTGATGATGTAGTTTCCAAAAATTTCTGTTGAGACACTTAAACCAAACAAAAAGTCAATATTTCTTATTCATATTGTTTTAAACTTTTCTGTCTAGAGACACTTAAACCAAACGAAAAGTTGATCTTATTTATTCATATTATTTTTAACTTTTTCTGTTAAGACACTTAAACCGAACAAAAAAAAGTAGATCTTTCTTATTCATATTGTTTTCAACTTATAAATTTTGAGTTGAATTAACAATGTATCTGTGTCATACAAAACAAGGCAGCCAGAGAAGATCAGTAGAGAAGCTAGACAACAACAAGACAATGGCAATCCCCAATAGATATCATTTCCATTTTATATATACTGGTTATTTGTTAATTTTGTATTCAATGGCAACATATTATAAGGTAACTTGACATTTATGCTTCCTTTTGTTTATTCTATCTCACTTTCCTTATGCTGAGATCTCCATTTTAGGGCATTTCAATGTTCACCACCAGCTTTGGCTTTCGTCTTCTTTCACTGACAGTCCTGGTGAACAAACCTTCAACTTTGCTATCTTTCATGAGCTAGAGTAGCTAGCACAGTTCCCTACCCGTATCCCTGACCGCCTTGGAGACATGCCCAACATTCTTGATCTTTTCCTAACTTCCAACCCTTCAGCTTACTGTTGAACTTTCCTCTCCGTTGGGCACCTCCAATCACAATCTTATTTCCGTTATCTGTTGTCCTATCACTCCAGTGCAGCCTCAGGACCCACCTAAGCAGAGGTGCTTTTGGCATTTCAATTCTGCTAAGTGGGAGGACCTGAGGCAGTACTATTCAGATTTTCCTTGGGATGATTATTGCTTCCATGTCAGAGATCCTTCTCTTTGTGCTGAGCACATAACAAAGATGATTATCTCTGGCATGGAGCCTATACATTCCTCATACTTTCTCTAACACTAAAGCTAAAAAGCCCTGGAATAGCTAAGCTTGTTCTCGTGCTGTCAATGATAGAGGTGGCTCACAAACGGTACCTTAGCCATCCATCTGCTGAAACCTCATGCCCTTATGCTTAGGTGGAAAAGAGGAAGTTATAGCAAAAGAGGAAGTTTTAGTAAAAGCATGAGAAAGGGCAGTAAAAAGTTAGCTAACGTAGATAAAAAAGAAGACAAGATAAAAGTGTATTATTGCAATAGCCGTAGTGTCAGGAATAAAATTGATTTACTTAGGGGACTCGCATCCGTAGAAAGACCTGAGGTAATCGCTATTACAGAGACTTGGATAGACACAGCAAGGAGGGATTTCAAATCAGAATTCGAGATAGAAGGTTATAATGTATTTCACAAGGACAGGTCAGGTAGGACAGGAGGGGGAGTAGCCATTTATATAAAGGATTCTTTGAATAGTTACGTTAGCAGAACAGTGAAATCAGGTATAAATAATGAAACATTATGGGTAGAAGTAGTTAATGGAAGGAAAAGACTGTTGCTAGGATGTATTTATAGACCTCCCTCTCTTTCTAGGGAGGAAACTACTTTGATTTTTCAGGAGATTAACGTAGCGGCGACCGGATATAAAAATGTATGTATCATGGGAGATTTTAACTATCGTAACATAGACTGGGTTAATTATGTTGGTGACAATGAATCTGAAGAATTGATCAGTTTAGTTAATGTACCAACTAGGGAGAATAGCGTACTGGACTTAATAATAACAAATAGGGACGACTTAGTTAATAACCTGGACGTAGGAGGCAAATTAGGTAACAGTGACCACAAGGAAATTCGCTTTAATATGGTATGTTTAATATGGTGTTTATCTGACTTCGCTTCTCCCTGGTTGAAGTTTGCCTGGGAAGCTTTCTCCTATACAGTCCTAAGTTGACTGTGGGTGAAATATATCTGGATCTACGGATGCATTTACTGCCATATGTATTATTTACTATGCAGTTTGGAGCTGTGGGTTGGTTCCTACCGCCCTAAGAGACAACATATGGTGTTTATCTGACGCTCTCTGTCTCTCTGGTTGCGCAGTTTAACGTCGCCACCCAGGCGTGAGGCGTCCCTCTTCTATGTCCTCGAGTAGCAAGAAGCATGGGAGCTTGGAGAAGGACGACTTAGATAAGTCTGCTAAGAGGAGTCGGTCTTTGGTAGATATTTCCACACTCCCTCCTCCAGCTTGTGCTTCTCCGCCTTCACGTGTTAGGCCCTCATGTCAGCTGAGCGCTCTCCCGTGCCTGGAGAGGGTGTTAGTAACTCTGTGTCCATTACTGCTGCACTATTACGGTGACACTGCTGCATCATTACGATGGCACTCTGCAACTTTGAGGAGTGCCATGCTTCCATCCAGACCATCTTTGCTGTCACTTAGCCTGTCACTGAGATGTGTTCTACCATCCTGCACAATGACTAAAACTTGAACGTTATACAAATAACAAATATAAACATGAAAGTAACTTGTGCTGGTGAGGGAAAGTGATGTGTTAGATACACTCAAAAGTGATTCCCAAAGTGACCTGACCTAGGAATGGAAGCAGCTGTTGCTTTCTTGCCATATTAGTACCTTGGCAAGTGCTACTTCCAGTCCCGGCCTTTTTTAGGCCAGCAGCCTCCCCAGGAGAGGGGGATGCATGGGCCGAAGCTGCAGTAACCTCTCCAGTGAGTTCCGGGTTTCCTCCTTTAGTTAATACACCTGATAACTTTGGAGGGTGTAAGATTTTCTCTGCTAACCTACTGTGGGGGTCTCATGCAGGATCCTTGGATTCATGATGTGGTGAAGGGAAAATTTCTAGAATTTGTGTCCATACCTTTTCAGACTGTGCCTCCACGTCCTCTCGCCCTGTCTCAGGCGGATGATCAGATCCTGAACGATGCCTTATATCAGTTCCTCAAACAATCAATAGTGGAGCTTTGTTTACCTGAAGATCACGGTTTTGTTTCCCATCATAAAGCCGGCTCGGCCGACGAGGGTTATTCTAAACTTGATGGATCTTAATGTTCATGTGCCTTATATTCTTTTTTTAAGATGGACACTCTAAAGGATGTGATTCCTTTAATCCTCCCTAACTGTTTTTTTGTTACAGTTGATTTCAAGGACATCTATTATTCAGTTTATGTTAGGCCTGAGGATAGGAAGCGGCTTCAGTTTTGGTGGAAGGGCTGCGCTTTTAAATTTACTTGTCTCCCTCAGGGGTTATCTTCTGCTCCTCGCATCTTTACAAAGTTACTGAAACCTGTCCTCTCCCACCTTCGGTCCCTTGGAATGGTTGTGGTTTGTTATTTAGATGAGTCTTTTTATTGCTTCATCGGTAGAAGCCTCGCGGGTCCAGGTGGGCTATGCCTTGCACTTCTTTCATTCTCTGGGTCTCACCATCAATGTGCGGAAGTCGGTCCTGGAGCCTACCCAGAGGGTTACATTCCTTAATGTGGTTCTTGACTGTTTCCTTGACTTTGCCCTCCTGTAGGAGGGAGCGCATCAGGGAAAAATGTTTGCTCCTCCTCAACAGAGATATCACCTTACAAGACTTGTCCTCTTTTATTGGTTTAGCAGTGTCTTCTGGCCCTACTGTAGAGTTAGCTCCTCTCCGTTACAGGTACCTGGAGATTATTCGTAACAGGGATCTCTCTCGGTCCTATGGCAATTTTCATTCCTGCGTTGTTTGAGATGCTCATGCCCGGGAATTAGTCACTTGGTGAGTGACTAATGTAGTTTTTCAGGAGAGGTGGCTCCGCTCTTCTTCTCCAACATGTTAGCTGTTTACATATGCCTGCCTGACTGGCTGGGGTGCTTCGATGGGGGACTTTACAACTGGAGGTCACTGGGCCCACAAGGAGCTGGATCATTTAAACTCTTTGGAGTTAAGGGCCATTCTGTTGGGCTTGCAGTCACTTTGTCGGGATAAGAATGGCTCATATTAGGCTTCGCTCTGACAACACCACTGCGGTTGCATGGATTGATCGTTGTGGTAACACACGACCTACATTTCATGCTTTTACAGAACAGTTTTTTGAGTGGGCTGCTTCTAGGGATATTATTTTGTTGGCACAGCATGTACAGGGTTTATACAATGTGACAGCAGACACAGAGTCTAGAGTCAGTAGGATGGATGGTGAGAGGATGTTACAGCCGTGTATTTTCAGGATGGTTTGTCAGCGTTTTTATACTCCTGATATCAATCTTTTTGCTACACAGATAAATGCTCAGTTACCTGACTATGTTTCTTGGAGGCCAAACCCATCTGCTATGTGCATTAATGCCTTTACCTTGGATTGGGGTGGGAAGAGTTTATATGCTTTCCACTTTTCAGTGTGATTCCAGGGCTCTCCGGAAACTGCAGGACTACGGGGCGACGGCGCTGGTGATTCTCCCACTGTGGCCAACTCAGGTGTGGTTTCCGGCGGCCCTTCAAATATTGGCAGCCGATCCAGTCTTGCTTCCACACTGTCCTCTGCTTTTTCCGCAACAGCTAACTCTTGCACACCCTCGGGCTCGGGGGTTGGTCTTGACAGCGATGGTGCTCTCCGGGCAGCATTCACACGTCGAGGCCTTTCGACAGAGGTTGCCCAGTTTATCCTTCGGTCCTGGAGATCTAGCACTAAGGCTCAATATGGGCCGCGTATCAACAATTGGCTGTCATTTTCCCTTGGCAGGGAAGTGGAAGTGGAAGTGGCCAACGTGGCCAGACCTTGCATTTGCTGGACACAAGAAATTTGTTCGTCTCTGAGACTCAGGTTGTTTTTGGGATTGGCGATCTGGTGAAAACTTCCCGTCCTGGGGTCCTTCTGTCAAGGGTGGTCTTTGAGGCTTACCCGTATGACAACTGCTTATGCATTGTGCACACCATTGAGCATTATCTTGTTAGGACAACGACCTTCCGAGGAGCGCTTATGGGGTTTTTCTTGACGACGTGACCTCCAGTACGGTTGGCCTCTCGTGACACTTTGCGTCGTTGGGTGAGAGATGTGATGGGGGCTGCTGGCATTGACCTTACTATATTTTCTCCCCATTCGACTAGATCTGCATTGTCCAGCAAGGCGGCCCTGGTTTTGCCGTTATCCACGAGTGTCTCCAGCATTGGTTGGGTCAGGGAATCGACCTTTACACAACACTACCGGAACCCATCGCTCAGCATGGACAGTTTGCGAGGGCAATTTTGTCATATAATGTTTGGCCTTTTCCTCTGCTCAGGGTTTAATGTGAGGGTTCTTTGACCCTATTTTTGGTATGGGTGATGGGTGATTTTTCTTTCCATGTTCCTGTGGGACTGTGTTTCACTATATTTTTGATAATTGTTAATGTTTTCTATCTTCTGAATTACAGTGTTGTGCTTTACTTTGTTCCTATGGATTTTCTTTTTCACGGCTCCATACTGACCCTTTTTCTGAAATTTGTGTGATTTGGTAGGTTTTAGGAACCTCTCTAAAGCTCTCATTGGGTACCGCTGTGACGTCAGTTAAATATTGTGACGTGAAATTGTAAGATTAAACGAGTACTTACCAAGTATGAAGTTTGATCGTAATTTCACGAACATTTAACGACGTCACAGTGGTGCACAATGCCCTCCCCCCCTACCCTATCTATTCACGGAGCTCACTTTGGGGCATGGGCTCTCAGCGATAGTTGGTGGCTGCTTCCTAAAACCTACTCTCTAAACGGACTGATGGTGGAATGGTGGGGGAGCGTCTCTCATTATGCACCACTGTGACGTCATTAAATGTTCGTGAAATTATGATCAAACTTCATACTTGGTAATTACTCGTTTAATCTTATAATTACTGGACAGGAAAGGCACATCCCTCCTAAAAGTATTCATTCAAGCAAATATGACCCTAAATGGATGACAGAAAGGTTAAAGCGTTTGATAGATATGAAAAGAGCGATTTATAAAAGGCTAATGGATGGAGAGGTTGGACTAAGAGATAGATACAATCTTTTAGCAAGGACAGTTAGGAAGGAAGTCTGCAAAGCAAAAAGGGATTACGAAATTAGAATAGCTAGTAATGTGAAAAATAACCCTAAGGGATTCTTCCAGTTATACAAAACAAAGAATAGAGACAGAATCGGGCCTTTAAAAGTAGAGGAAAGTATAGTAGCAAGTAGCAGAGATATGAGTGAAGCCTTAAATGAATATTTTCTGTCAGTATTTACTCAGGAGGACATGACTTATATGTCAGATGCAGTGCAGGTGTTCAGGGGAGCGGTTAATAATAGCTTAACAGACATCAACATAAGTAGGGAGGAAGTAATCAAAGAGATTGACCGGCTCATTAGCACTAAATCACCTGGGGTAGACTTTGTCTATCCTCGGGTGATAAAGGAATGTAGGGATATAGTTAGTGGAAATTTAACGGATATCTTTAATAAATCAATAAGCACAGGAGGGGTACCCAGCTTATGGAGACAGGCTAACGTAGTACCAATATTTAAAAAGGGGAATAGGAGCGAAATGTCAAATTACCGGCCAATTAGTCGAACATCAGTTATTGGTAAAACGTTAGAAAAAATTGTAGCAAAGAGGATCCGAGAACACTTAGAGTTACATGAATTGATTACCGACTCTCAGCATGGTTTCACCAAAGGTAGATCTTGTCTAACTAATCTCTTAAGTTTTTATAGGACAGTTTATGAAGCAGCAGATAATGATGATAATTATGACGTCATATACCTCGATTTCAGTAAAGTGTTTGATAGTGCCGCATGAGAGACTACTAAGGAAAATAAAAGCACATGGGATAGATGGTAAGGTGTATAACTGGATTAGATCATGGCCCAGTAATAGGGAACAGAGAGTTGTAGTTAATGGCGAGAAATCAAATTGGGGAAAGTAATTAGCGGGGTTCCTCAGAGGTCTGCGTTAGGTCCACTGCTTTTCATAATTTATATAAATGATTTAGACACCTGCTTTTCATAATTTATATAAATGATTTAGACACAGGGGTGAGCAGTAACATTAGTAAATTCGCAGATGACACGAAGATAGGGCGGCGGGTAAGCTCACAGCGAGATATTGAAATATTACAGGGAGAACTAGACGTTGCAAGAGTGGGCAAAGAATTGGCAAATGAACTTTAGCCCTTTATCGGGCACTCATAGAAATACTTAGATAATTATTTTTTTTACCCTAGACCATGAAAGTAGAGCCAATTCTAAGGTAGTTTTACTTGTGAACATTTTTCGAAATTTTTTTTTTTTTATGTTACAAATCTATATTGATGAAGTGATCATATAAGGGCACTTGCCGATCTAGGGTAAAAAAAAATTCATAATTTTGCAATATTTAAAATGTAAATAGAAGGTAAAAAAATACATAGAATGAAAGCTGAATCATTGTATTATATAAATAGAAAAAACATCATATATGATAACTTGCCCGATAAAGGGTTAAAAAAATCACGAAAAACCGGCCTCCGTTGTCTTTTTACAAACTGATATTTGAGTCGCTCTGAACCAATCCTGAGGAAGTGTTGGCCGTGATATCACACCCACGTCACTAGCCTGAACCTTCCTGATTGGCTTAGGCACGATGTCTTAGCTGCAGACACATACCGAGCGGCTTGTGGGCGCTATTTTCCAAGCCACTTGAAGTGCTCATATATAATCACTTGCACGATAAAGGGTACTAGTAAGTGTAGCATTCTTCACATAGGAAGGCACAACACCAATAATGGATATAATTTAAATGGTACAGGTTTGTGTAATCTTAACTCAGAAAGGGATTTAGGGGTGATAATTAATCAGGATCTTCGACCTAGAGAGCAGTGCATCAGCGCTAGAAATAAGGCAAATAGAATATTAGGTTTCATTTCCAGAACAGTAACAAACAGAACATCAGAAGTAATTTTGAGACTATACTTAGCTTTAGTTATACCCCATTTAGATTATGCAGTTCAGTTTTGGTCTCCTTACTACAGGATGGATATAAATAGGTTAGAAGCCATGCAGAGAAGAACGACGAAGATTACACATGGGATCAGGAACTTGGATTATAAAGATAGATTAAAGCGCCTTCAGCCACACTCACTAGAAAGACGCAGGTTGAGAGGAGACCTAATTGAGGTGTATAAATAGATCAAGGGATTCAATAAGGGGGACATAAGTAAGGTACTCATAGTTAGTGGTCTAGGTAGAATGCGAACGAACGGTTACAAGCTAGAAAAATTCAGGTTCAGGAAAGAGATAAGGAAGAACTGGTTCAAATAGGATAATTGATGAATGGAATAGGCTCAGCAGTCATGTGGCGAGTGCAAAATCTATAGATTGTTTTAAGAATAAGTTGGATAAATTTTTTTTTTTTTTTTTAGGTTCACAGGAGCTACCTCGAGTAGGCCAACTGGCCTTTTGTAGTCTACTTATATTCTTATATATTTCTGCCCGTAATCATACCAAATCTATTCTCCAACTTACTATAACCTCTTTCATCAATAGAAAACGTCAAAGTCTTTCCAACTCTAACTCTTCTCGTGAGTTCTGGCATCTAGCCAATAATGTCTAACAATTTTACTTCTTCATCTTTCCTTCCTTTACTTCAACCAGATGGCCCCACAGCTGTTTCTTCTTTCTCTAAAGCTGAACTCTTCGCTCAAACCTTTGCTACCAACTCTACTTTGGATGATACTGGACATATTCCTCCTACTCCTCCACCCTCTGACTACTTCATCCCTAAAATTAAATTCTTTATTATGACGTTTTCCAAGCCCTCTCTGGCCTTGATTCTTGGAAGGCTTACGGTCTGGATGGAGTCCCTCCTGTTGTTCTCAAAAACTGTGCTTTCAAACTCACTCACTGCCTGGTTAAACTCTTTTGTCTGTCTCTCTACTTCTACCTGTCTACTGTTCTACCTGACCGCTCCAATCATTCTAACTACCGCCCTATAGCTTTGATTTCCTGCCTTTCTAAAGCCTTTGAGTCTGTCCCTAACAAGAAGATAATGAGACACTCTACTTCCCCTCTCCTCCACATTAAATACACTCGGTCTATCCTTTACTAAAAATCTAAACTGGCAATTTCATATCTCTACTCTTGCTAAATCAGCTTCAAAGAAGTTAGGTGTCCTATGACGTTTGGGTCTATTTTTCTTTCCCTCTCAGCTGCTTGCTCCGTACAGGGGCCTTATCCGCCCATGTATGGAGTATGGCTCTCATGTCTAGGGGGGCTCAATTCATACAGCTCTTTTAAACAGGGTGGAGTCTAAAGCTTTTTGCCTAATCAACTCTCCTCCTCTAACTGACTGTCTTGATTCTTTAACCCATTCAGTGCTTGCGGCACAACGTATGTGCCAGTGGCGTCTCCCTTTGCTGTGTTTGCGGCACGACGTCTGTGCCAAGATCTTTATATCATTACCATGCATATATCAAACGTATGATGACAATAATTATAGGCCAGTGTAACAACTTATATCATTATTTACAATTTTCTATTGTCTTATGTATCAGAATTACCGTTCTTGTGAGTATTTATGTGATATTCAATAAATAATTATACGGTACGACAACTGCGGTTTAGCAACACCGCCGGCAGCAATACCGGCTCAGCCGTCAGTCAGAAACATCATGGCGTCGCAGGCACATGTTGCAAATTTGTCTGGAGACGAGACGGATTCTATAGATACAGAGTCTGCTCATTTTGTTTCTGACGATTGTAATGATATGGATATGTAATGATATGGATTGTAATGATATGGACAAATGTATGACTGACAATGGTAGGTAAAGACTATTCTTCGTGCAAGGTCGTAAATTATATAAAATGCGAAATATTTGAAAATGATCATTACCCAAGTTGTTTTTTTTCCAGCTAGTTCTGGGGATTCTGATAGTGACATCGAAGGTAAGGCAGGAGAGTAATAATACATAGTATCTGGTAGAGTGAACTATGTTTACATTGTAGCTAGCACACAATGTGTAAGAAAATACTATAATACGAGGCTAACACGTTTAGTAGTGCAATTCCAGGTAGCATATTTCCGAAAACTTCAACACATTCCCAGCCGCCCCACCCTCGCTAGTGACGTAGGCAGACTCTGCTTCGTGATTGGCTGGCTTACTCCTGGCTCTGCACAATCTCTCTCTTTCCATGTCAGTTACGTATACTGCTTTTATTTCATATAGGTGAGGGTAGTGGTATACAAGCAGACTCAGGCAGGACTGGAGGAGATAGTGGGAATGGCAACAGGCAAAGTTTAGGCTCCAGCAGACCCATATGGAGTAGCAGCTTATTCAGTCCAGTATTGTTTCCTTTCCTGGAAGACAGTGGGATCTCTGAGGCCGTAACCTTTACAGAAAATTCCCCTGAATTGGACTTTTTTCTTGAATTTTTTGACTATAGAATAATGGATAACATTGTGAGGGAAATGGACAGCTATCATACGCATCTGATATAAACAAAAATTTTCAAACCACACAGTAGAATATTCAAATGGACACCCACAAATAGGGATGAAATGTATGTGTTTCTTAGTATTGTTATGAGTATGAACCATGTGAAAAAACATAACATGAAAGATTATTGGTCAAAAGACACTTTGTTCTCCACACCAGAAATCGCAAAGCTTATGACTTATGACAGATTTCTTCTCCTTTTACAACATCTTCATTTCAATAATAATGAGACAGAAACTCCTGATAATAGATTACAGAAGATAGAATTAATTTATAATGATATCAAGGAAAAATTTCAATCTAAATTTAAGCCATTCAAGGATTTATGTATTGATGAAAGTCTTGTATTGTGGAGAGGAAGGCTGTCATTTAGGCAATACATACCTCAAAAGCGCCATAAGTTTGGTTTGAAAATTTTCAAAATTTGTGATGTTGAGAGTGGATATATTTTAAATTTTATTTTGTATACTGGTGCCAACACTCTCTTGCAGCATGATGCTAATTTGAAATTTTTTGGATCAGTTGTAAAGACGCTGATGACACCATATCTTGATAAAGGGCACACTTTATATGTTGACAGCTGATACACCTCTCCAATTTTATTCAATTTCCTTCATGACAACAGCACAGGAGCGTGTGGTACAGTGCGACCAAACAGGAAGGAAATGCCTTTACTACCAAAGGTAAAACGCGGTAAATTTTATCCCGTCACACAAATAACATCATGTGCCTGAAGTGGCTTGACAAGCGAGATGTGTTAGTACTGACAACTGTACACAAGAACACTATGGTCGACACAGGGAAAACAAACCATGCAACTGGTAACCATATAAGAAAGCCTGAGGCGGTCATCGATTACACCAATAAAGTTCGCCTCATTGATAAAGCAAACATGATGGTGGCCACAGTGAATACACTAAGAAAAACAATGAAGTGGTACAAGAAGTTATTCTTCAACATTCTAGATATGGCACTTCTGAATGCATACTATTTGTACCTTGTAAAAACAGGAGAAAAACCACCATTTTTATGTTTCAGTAAATCAGTCATTAGGCAATTGATTTTAAAATTTGGTAAACCCACCAACACATCAAGGCCAGGAAGAAAATCATCAAACATCTCTAACCCTAGAAGACTAATTGACCGCCACTTTCCATCTCCAGCTCCATCAACCACAAATGAAAAAGCTCAAAGAAGGTGCCACGTGTGTGCCCACACTGAAAAGCGTGAAAGAATGCGCCGAACCACTCGCTGGATGTGTTGTGAGTGCAATGTTGCACTTTGTCTCCCTGAATGTTTTAGGGCGTACCACACACAAGCAAAATTTAAAAAAATATTAGCGAAAATCATCTCTTTTTAGACATATAGTTGTACATACATGCCTACAGCTTTTTTTTTCTCTCTCTCTTTTCACACACACACACACACACACACACACACACACACACACACACACACACAGACATGCACACACACGCACATACACATGCACGCAGACCTATGATGAGCTAGAAAATTTGGTATCCATATTTAGCTTCTACATACA